>BJCO01739196.1:0-19843 GCA_018326465.1 Flaveria floridana
GTACTTGGGAACTTTTGTAAGAAGATGTCAGTTGTTGTTGACATCTTCAGTAGTTTTATGTTTTGTCAATTGTAATTTGAATATTCCGTGATGTCAGAAGAAGGACATCACCACCATGCTTTTGCCACCTATATAAGGATGGCAAACCATGCTGTTTTAATTGCCGAAACGTGGTTAGTAATGAACAATTAATGTTTCGCAGAACTCTTCTCTCTCTATGCTTTTGAATTGCAATATCTTTTATGTTCTTACTTAATTGCTAATTAACGTGCTAAATCCGCTGCAAACATAATCTAATTGATCAACACGAGAGGCTGAGATCCTGTCATGATCTATGGTCAAATGATTTTCCGGGGCTAAAAACTCTTTGGAAGAGAATACTTGTGTAGAGGAATTTTCCTATGGAAGTTGAATAAAGATTTCTTCCGAGGGTAAATTTCTCTTTGAAAGAATTTATACATAGAGAAGTTTGGAGAAAACCTTTTGTAACAGGGCTTAGATTTTAAATAGACAACTTAGACATGACAGATTTTCAAAAGAGATTTACTAATCAGTGTTAATCATCCCAATAGCCGTAGTTAAATACTTAAATCTTTTTTCATCAAAGGCTTTGGTGAGCAAATCAGCATATTGTTCATTTGAATCAGCTTGACGAGTTTGATCAAGTTCTTCTAATATATCTTGAGTGAAATGATACTTGATGTCAATATGTTTTATCTTTGAGTGCTTGACCGGATTTTCTGTTATAGAAATAGCACTCTTTTTGTCCATATGGATAGGAGTCTCCATGAAATTGAAACCATAGTCTAATATCTGATTTTGAATCCATTGCAGTTGAACACAGCAACTTGCAGCAACAATGTATACAACTTTAGCAGTTGATGTAGAAACACATGATTTCTTCTTGCATTGCCTATAGATGATCCTTCCACTAAAAAATTTGCATCCTCCTGATGTGGATTTTTTGTTAATGTTGCAGCTACCATAATCACTGTCAGTGTAACCGTAAAGATTGAAATCCTTGTTCTTAGGATACCAATGGCGTAGTTTGGGAGCTCCTTTAAAATAGCTAAGAATTCCCTTGACAGCAATTATTGAGACACCTTGGAAACAATCTGATATCTTGCATAGATGCAAGTTGCAAACATGACATTCGGTCTGCTTGCAATAAGATACATTTGAGATCCAACAATTGCCATGTACTGATGCTGATTTGTGTCATCCCCCTCGGAATCAAGATAAAGATTATGATTTCTTTGTATAGGTGTGATAGGATCAAATGAATCGATCTGTGATGATGTTAGAATGCAATTCAATCAAAAACATACAAATGTAATCAAATCAATGCAAACAATCAAGAAAAATTCATGTAACACCCAGTTATTTTTTTTAGGTAAAAAGAAAGAATAAAAGCAAAGGAAAAGAAAGAAAATGCAAGTTAACCCACGTTGAGGGGTTGAAAGTGTCCAAAAGGACACAACTTTTGAAAAGTTGGTGAATAAAGCAACATGGCCGCCCATGTTGCTTCTTACACCCTGACATTCGGATTTTGTTAGAGAGAGAAAGAGAGAGAGAGCAGAAACACTCAGGAATTTTAGAAGAAACAAGAACTTCAAAGTTTTTGGTAAGAATTCTTGAGTTTATGATGCTTTAGATGATTCTAGACTTGGTTGTATGCTTATAAATGTGATTGTGTGTGTTCGGGGTGTGTGTGTGTGAGTTTTAGGTGTTGAAAACGTTTGAGAAGGGTCAAGAGAAGGGTTTAAGTCTGAAAACAGACTAAGGTGAGTTCTAGAATCCCCTTTTTAACCTGTTTTTAACAATTTTGGGGCTAGAAAATGCATGTGTTAATGTTTTTATAGAAATAACTTTCTACCCGTATGTGTGTGTGAAGGTGTATGTGGGTGGGTGTAAGCTTTGGGTGTAAGCAATTTTATGGATATGACTAACTATGTATTTTGTTGCTTAGAATGTAAGGGCTAAGATTAGAACATGCTAAGTGTAAATTTAGGACTGAACATAGGCTGAATAATAGAAGTTAGATGCTCAAACGTCTAAACAGTGGACCCTGCGTCCAACGGCTTAGTTCCCTAGGTGTTCCCAACCGCCCAAAATGCCCAATCGCCTGAATAAGGCCCATGCGTCTGAACAGGGCCAATGCGTCTAAGTGGAAAAATAGCTAAGTGTAGGCCCAAATGTCTGAACAGGGCCCATGCGTCTAAACAGGGCCCATGCGCCTAAGTGGAAAAACGGCTAAGTGTAGGCCCAAACGTCTGAACAGGGCCCATGCGCCTAAACAGGCCCATGCGTCTAAGTGAAAAAGAGACTAAGTTAAGTCCAGACGTCTGCATAAGAGCAAAACGTCTGAACAGGGCAGAAGCACCCAAATAGTGCCCATGCGTCTAGACCCATAGAATAATTTTCTGAAATTTCAGGAAAAATAGAAAGTCTAGGGTATTGACTAAGTTGAATTGGGGACAATGATTACCCATTATAAGCATGATTATGGAATGTCTTAAGGTTATGAAATGTATGAATGATGCACGATATGTATGATGTGTTATCTTTTAATAATGATTAAACATACTTATATTATATTATAAAATGCGTTATGTATTATGTTATTACTTTACGTAGCATGAAAAACGAATGAAAGAACGTAAAGAATAATGTAACGAAATGAAAGATAACAATGATGAAAATAAAATGTAATGAACGAACGAATGGCTTGCAAGCAAATGAAAGGAGGTGCACGACCATGTTGTCGTTAGCTCAACTGTGATGCGGGTTAGCTACCCCAAAGGATGCACACATGGTCAATCTTTGAGATTGACAAGGCCCTATGGTATGCCCTAGGTGACTAGATCAGCTTCGTGCACAATGTTCATGGTTTAATTACCACAGGTCTAGCATCAGCTTCATGCACAATGTTCGGGGTAGGACCAAACGGTTTGTATGAACAGGAGTGATGACTTGCCCTAGGTGACTGGATCAGCTTCGTGCACAATGTTCATCGTTTAATTACCACAGGTCCAGTATCAGCTTCGTGCACAATGTTCGGGGTATTGTTCACCAATCCATATGAATGTAAAAGAATGATGTAACGTACTAAAGGAAGAAAGTAAGAAAAAAAGTTCGAATGTAAAAGAATGATAATGAGTACGTAAGGAAAGAATGAGAATGAAGATAAGAGAATGTTAATGAAAAGCATGAAATGAAAACATGCTATGAATATGATAAAGAATGATGAATGTTCATGAATGTAAAAGTAATATTCTCTACTAGTACGTACGATGCATGGGCACGTATGAAAGTAAAGAGAGGTTATATTTAAAGTAAAGTATTTTATTTACAAAACTACAACTCACTTAGCAACGCTGACTTTTATGTGTTTTCCAGTTGGTAGGTAACAGTTGCTGAGGATGGCACGGGAGCAGCTACTTGGCTTTTTTGGGATGGCATCCATTCGTATAATAATGACATTTTTATGATTTAATGCAATTTATATTATTTTGTAACAGTTAACAGTATTGTATTACGTCACAAAAGTCGTCATTAAAATACAAGAAATGGTTTTGTTTAACTTTCGCTGCTATTTTTTAAATAATTGTATGTTTTATATGCGATGAATGACCAATTGTGAGGTGCCTGGGAACGGAGCCTTACAAGTTGGTATCAGAGCCAAAGTTTAAGTGAAATGGGTAAATGTTTTCAAAAGAAACTTTAACTTAAACTGAAAATAGGATGGAAAGGGAAGGGATGCCAGTCCAAGTAGCAACGTGCCATCAGGTATTTCCTTTAATATTAACCAGTATTATGTGCGCATGTTATTTGATCTGTTTGCCCTTAGCAGATTTAGATACTGATATAGTCAGGATAGGAATGGCTGGAGGTAGATCTTCTAAGGCTTCACGAGGTGAAGCACGTGGTGGACATGGTGCTTAACCACGGGCCACAAGAGGAAAGCCCAGGGTTGAGAAGGTGACCCACGAGGAGCTTGAGACCCCTCATCCGGAGGGTGGTAACGAGAGTCCTAAATTGAGACCCTCGATGAAGGAGGCTGTGGTGGAGGAGGTTTATCAGGTCATGCAGACAATACTGCCATCTGTAGTGACCGAGGTGATCAAGGCTGTGAGCGAAGGAGAGAGGAGGGATAGGAACAGGTCTTCGGCAGAGAGAGAACAACCCAATACCGAGACGGTTATCCCTTCTGATGAGGAAGAGGAAGAAGAAGAGCCTGCGCTTTCAGCAACACAAGGCTGTAATTATGGGGCATTCCAAAGATGCAAGCCCCCTACCTTTGATGGTAATGGCAGTGCTGCTGCTGCTCACTGATGGGTGAGGGAGATGGAGGCTGTTCTTGAGATCATCGAGTGCCGGGAGGACCAGAAGGTAAATTTCGCCACTCACTCGTTTGTGGACTCGGCTTTATGCTGGTGGGACAACATCGTCCAAGCCGAGGGTAGCAGGGCAATTGGCAGGATGAGGTTGAGTGGGCTGAAGAAGTTGGTGATCGAGGAGTTCTGTCCTCATCGGGAGTTGGACAAGGTGGAAAGGGAGTTCCTGCAACTGGAGGCGGGGACCATGACACATCAACAATACACCACCAAGTTCAACGAGATGGCACGGCTGGTGCCAGATCAGGTGACACCCTTGTCACGAAAGATCAAAAGATACATCCAGGGCTTGTCGGCGGATATTCGTAGGCACATGATCACCGCCCGACCAAGAACGTTTAGGTCGGTGGTTGACTTGGCCGGGAGGTTGTATGATGAGGGGGAGGTGATGGTGGTCGAAGGGAAGAAGATGGGTGGTGATGATCAGAACCGGAAACAGTTTAGGCCTGGTGGTTTCACCCCGAATAACAAGAAGGCTAGAATGGATGATCGTTGGGTGGTTGCTGCAGGCTCCGGAATGAAGAGATGCGAGAATGTGGAAAGGTACACGCTGGTGAGTGTAGGCTGGGGCTTAATGTCTGTTTCAAGTGTGGGAAGCCGGATCACATCTCTAGAGATTGCAGAGCGGCGAGGTGCTTCAACTGTGGTGAAGTAGGCCACATGAGTAGGGAATGCAAGAAGCCAACGGCTAAGAGTTCCGGAGCAGGGAAGAAGACAGGGACTAAAGAGCAAAGGGCGAGCAATAGAGCGTTAACGATGAACAGGGAGGAGGCTAGGATGGACCTCGATTTTGTGTCAGGTACGTTTCTAGTAGATGAAACTCTTCCTTCTGTGTTATTTGATTCTGGTGCTAGTAGGAGTTTTATTTCTGCTACTTTCTGTGCTAAACTGCCTGTTAGTAGTAAATGCAGTGATGAGCCCTTCGACGTAGAAACTGCTATTGGTAAGTCCACTAGGGTTACTGATGTGATAGAGGATTGTGCCATAGGATTAGAAGGTCATAGGTTTGCTGCTAAGTTACATGTGATGCCCCTAGGTGGATTTGATGTAAGGGATGGATTGGTTAGGAACCTATGAAGCAAATATAGTGTGTCGCAAGAAGATGATTCGTTTGATAGCGCGTAACGGGAGTTCGGTGACTGTTTATGGTGATCGGGTTACTATGATTCCGAAGGTGATTTCAATGGTGGTGGCGGGAAAGTGCATGAGGCACGGAAGTAGTGCCTACTTGGCCTATGTAAAGGATGTGGATACGCCAACACCATAACTGTTTGATGTACCAGTGGTGTATGACTTTCTAGATATGTTTCCTGAGGACTTACCAGGAGTGCTACCTGACCGAGAGATCGAGTTTCAGATTGATCTGATACCAGATGCTAAGCCTATAGCTAAGGCACCGTATCGGTTGGCTCCGACTGTGATGAAGGAGTTAATGGAACAACTCCAAGAATTGCTCGATAAGGGTTTTATCAAGTCGAGTATCTCTCCTTGGGGTGCTCCAGTCTTGTTTGTAAAGAAGAAGGACGGTAGCATGCGGATGTGTATTGACTACCGTGAGTTGAATAAGTTGACGGTGAAGAATCGATATCCACTACCGAGGATTGATGACTTGTTCGATCAGCTCCAAGGTGCCAGTTGGTTCTCGAGGATAGACATTCGATCTGGCTAACATCAGTTGAAGGTGAAGGAGCAAGATATTCCTAAAACAGCTTTTCGTACGCGTTATGGACACTACGAGTTTCTCGTTAGGTCCTTTGGTCTAACCAATGCGCCAGCTGCTTTAATGGATTTGATGAATCGAGTGTGCCGACCGATGTTGGATAAATCAGTGATTGTGTTCGTCGATGATATCCTGATTTATTCAAACAGCGAAGAAGAGCATGCCGATCACATTCAGGAAGTATTGGAGACGTTGAGAAAGGAGAAACTGTATGCTAAGTTCTCCAAGTGTGTTTTTGGGTTACGCGAGGTGCAATTTCTGGGTCACGTGGTAAATGCGGAGGGAATCATGGTGGACCCGGCAAAGGGTGAGGCCGCAATGCAATGGAAGTCTCCTAAGACGCCATCCAAGATTCGTAGCTTTTTGGGATTGGCAGGTTACTACAGGAGGTTTATTTAAGACTTTTCCAAGATAGCCTCACCTTTCACAAAGTTGACTCGCAAGGACGTGAATTTCTTGTGGGGTCGGGAACAGGAGTGTGCTTTTGAGGAGTTGAAGACGAGACTAGCACGAGCTCCTGTCTTGACATTACCTGAAGGTAGTGAAGACCTAGTGGTATATTCGGATACTTCTTATTCTAGGCTAGGTTGCATATTGATGCAACGTGGAAAGATGATAGCCTATGCATCCCGACAGCTGAAAACCCACGAAGTCAACTATCCCACGCATGATCTAGAACTAGCTGCGGTGGTTTTCACGTTGAACATTTGGCGGCACTACTTATACAGGACGAAGTGCACCATCTTCACAGACCACAAAAGCTTGAAGTACTTCTTCGAGTAGAAAGATTTGAATATGAGGCAGAAGCGATGGCTGGAGCTCATAAAGGATTACGATTGTGAGATCCATTACCATCCGGGCAAGGTCAACGTGGTAGCAGATGCCCTTAGCCGAAAGGAGAGACCTGAACCAATTCGGGTGAAGGATTATCAGCTGGTTATGACCTCTGATGTGATGACGTGGGTCAAGGAGTTTCAAGATGAGGCATTGAAAGAAGATCATCTTAACTCTGAAAGGATGAGAGGCCTGGTCGCGGAGTTGGGTGAAAACACTCTCGGTGTTAGAACCCTATATGGGTGAATGTGGATTCCTCGTTATGGGGATCTACGTAGAAAGATCATGGACGAGGCTCATAAGACTCGATACTCCATTCATCCAGGTGCTACCAAGATGTATCACGATATGAAGAAAGATTACTGGTGGCTGGGTATGAAGTGTGACGTAGCGGAGTATATGAGTAAATGCCTTACCTGTTTGCAGGTGAAGGCTGAACACTAGAAGCCGTACGGGAAAATCCAACCATTGGGTATACCCGAGTGGAAGTGGGAGCATATCACCATGGACTTCATTACGAAGCTACCACGTACCCCGAAAGGGTATGATGCTATATGGGTGATAGTTGATCGTTTGACGAAGAGTGCTCACTTCCTACCGATCCGAGAGATGTATTCTTCTCAGAGACTCGTGGATCTATTCATTAAGGAGATTGTGGCTCGTCATGGTGTGCCGGTGTCTATTGTGTCTGATCGTGAAACCCGGTTTACATCTAAGTTTTGAAAGAAATTCCACAATGCGATGGGGACGAGATAACATATCAGCACAGCTTATCATCCTCAGACTAACGGTCAGTCTGAGAGGATGATCTAGACACTCGAGTACCTACTTCGAGTGTGCGTGATCGATTTCGAAGGAAGTTAGGATGACCATCTGCCGTTAACAGAATTCTCGTACAACAACAGTTATCATGCCAGCATTGGCATGCCACCCCATGAGAAGCTATATGGTACGAGATGTAGGACACCCGTCTGCTGGGGTGATGTCAGTCAGAAAGGATTTGGGAGTATTGAAGTGATTGACGCTATGACGGAAAAGCTCGAAAAGATTAAAGCCTTCATGAAGGCAGCTAAGGATAAGCAGAAGTCGTATGCTGATAAGAGGCGTAGACCGATTGAGTTCCAGGTGGGTGACAGGGTCATGTTAAAAGTCTCACCTTGGAAGGGTATCATTTAGTTTGGAAAGTGGGGCAAGTTGAGCCCAAGGTATATAGGGCCTTTCCGAATCATTGCTCGACTAGGAGAGGTGGCCTATAGGTTAGAACTACCTGATGAGTTAAGTGAAATTCATCCTACATTCCATGTATCTCATATGCGGAAGTGTCTAGCTGACGAGGACATGATCGTACCACTGGAGGAAATCGAAGTGGATGAACGGCTCAATTATGTGGAGCAACCAGTTGCGATCATTTATCGTAAGGAGAAGAGGTTAAGAAATAAAGTGGTTCCTCTGGTGCGTGTACTGTGGAAGCACAGGGGTTGGACTTGTAATACCCGGTTATTTTTTTAGGTAAAAAAGAAAGAATAAAAGCAAAGGAAAAGAAAGAAAATGCAAGCTAACCCAAGTTGAGGGGTTGAAAGTGTCCAAAAGGACACAAATTTTGAAAAGTTGGTGAATAAAGCAACATGGCCGCCCATGTTGCTTCTTACACCCTGACATTCGGATTTTGTTATAGAGAGAGAGAGAGAGCAGAAACTGTCGGGAATTTTAGAAGAAACAAGAACTGCAAAGTTTTTGGTAAGAATTCTCAAGTTTATCATGCTTTAAACGATTCTAGACTTGGTTGTATGCTTATAAATATGATTGTGTGTGTTCGGGGTGTGTGGGGGGGTTTTAGGTGTTGAAAACATCTGAGAAGGGTCAAGAGAAGCGTTTAAGTCTGAAAACAGACTAAGGTGAGTTCTAGAATCCCCTTTTTAACCTGTTTTTAACTATTTAGGGGCTGGAAAATGCATGTGTGAATGTTTTTATAGAAATAACTTTCTACCCGTATATGTGTGTGAAGATGTATGTGGGTGGGTGCATGCTTTGGGTGTAAGCAATGTTATGGATATGACTAACTGTTTATTTTGTTGCTTAGAATGTAAGGAATAAGCTTAGAACATGCTAGGTGTAAATTTAGGACTGAAAATAGGCTGAATAATAGAAGTTAGATGCTCAAACGTCTAACCAGTGGACCATGCGTCCAACGGCTTAGTTTCCTAGGTGTTCCCAACCGCCCAAAATGCCCAATCGCCTAAACAGGGCCCATGCGTCTCAACAGGGTCCATGCGTCTAAGTGGAAAAATGGCTAAGTGTAGGGCCAAACGTCTGAAAAAGGCCCATGCGTCTGAACAGGGCCCATGCGCATAAGTGGAAAAACGGCTAAGTGTAGGCCCAAACGTCTGAACAGGGCCCATGCGCCTAAACAGGCCCGTGCGTCTAAGTGAAAAAGAGACTAAATTAAGTCCAGACGTCTGTATAGGGGCAAAATGTCTGAGCAGGGCAGAAGCGCCCAAATAGTGCCCATGCGTCAAGACCCTTAGAATAATTTTCTGAAATTTCAGGAAAACAGAAAGTCTAGGGTTTTGACTAAGTTGACTTATGGGCAATGATTACCCATTATAAGCATGATTATAGAATGTCTTAAGGTTACGAAATGTATGAATGATGCATGATATGTATGATGTGTTATCTTTTAATAATGATTAAATGTACTTATATTATATTATTGAATGCGTTATGTATTATGTTATTACTTTACGTAGTATGACAAACGATTGAAAGAACGTAAAGAATAGCGTAATGAAATGAAAGATAACAACAATGAAAAGTAAAAAGTAATGAATGATCGAATGGCTTGCAAGTAAATGAAAGGAGGTGCATGACCATGTTGTCGTTAGCTCAACTGTGATGCGGGTTAGCTACCCCAAAGGATGCACACAGGGTCATTCTTTGAGATTGACAAGGCCCTTTGGTATGCCCTAGGGGACTGGATCAGCTTCGTGCATAATGTTTGTAGTTTAATTACCACAGGTCCAGTATCAGTTTCATGCACAATGTTCGGGGTAGAACCAAACCGTTTGTATGAACGGGAGAGATGACTTGCCGTAGGTGACTGGATCAGCTTCGTGTACAATGTTCGTGGTTTAATTACCACAGGTCCAGCATCAGCTTCGTGCACAATGTTTGGGGTACTGTTTATCAATCCATATGAATGTAAAATAATGATGTAACGTACTAAAGAAAGAAAGAAAAAAAGTACGAATGTAAAAGAATGATAATGAGTATGTTACCAAAGAATGAGAATGAAGATAAGAGAATGTTAACGAAAAGCATGAAATGAAAACATGCTATGAATATGATAAAGAATGATGAATGTTAATGAAAGTAAAAGCAATATTCTCTACCTGGACCTATGATGAATGGCCACGTATGAAAGTAAACAGAGGTTATAATTAAAGTAAAGTATTTTATTTACAAAACTAGAACTCACTCAGCAACGCTGACTTTTATGTGTTTTCTAGTTGGCAGGTAATAGTTGCTGAGGATGGCACGGGAGCAGCTACTTGGCATTTTTAGGATGGCATCCAATCGTATAATAATGACATTTTTGTGATGTAATGCAATTTATATTATTTTGTAACGGTTAATAGTATTGTATTACGTTGCAAAAGTCGTCATTAAAATATAAGAAATGGTTTTGTTTAACTTCGGCTGCTATGTTTTAAATAATTGTATGTTTTATGTTTGATGAATGACCAACTGTGAGGTGCCCGGGAACGGGGCCTTACAATTCATAGTAGTTCATTGATAGTAGCAAACATAATTACAAGTGTAAGTAGCAGTTACAAGTCTAGTCTCGTCTAGTCTAGTCTACTGCACACACACACATCTAAGTTATTTATACTATCAATAAACAAAGGAACAAATACTTATATAACTAGTCGTTATACTATGATAAAACTTATACAAAAGACATATAAAGACTACATGTTAATCTTCAAGACGCTCTAACAATACTCCCCCTAAGATTTACATGGTCTTCGGTCTTCAAAATCTTCTGTCTTTGGAGCTTTGTCTTTTCTTCTCTTCAATCAGCAGCCTTCAAAAACTTCTGTCTTTGGAGCTTTGTCTTTTCTTCTCTTCAATCAGCAATCTTCTCTTTGTCTTTCTTCTTCTCTCTTTTATCTTCAAATATCAAAAAGTCTTCTGGCTCTTCCTTGATCTTGAACATTGGCTTCTCTGTGTACATCTCTTGTTCTTTCAAGGCTTTAGCCATAGCTAACTTGAACTTGCTAGCTAAGATACCTTGTTCTGGTTTAGCTTCATTATTCTTGATCTCCAACTTGTTCATCACCTCCAACGTGTCTTTTGATAAACCTGTAATGTCAATGTTAGCATACAACTCAATTGGTTTTGAATTTTCTTTTGAGTACACTTTGAATACTCCTTTACTCAAAATCCTCATGAACTATATATCCTTGATATCTTTCTTCATAATGTTTGCATATGCTAAGGCTTTCCTTAAAGAAATTCTCTTCATAGCAGCATTCGTCACTTTGATAATTGATAGGAAATACTTCTTATCATTCTCTGCACTCTCAGGAGTAACTCTTTCAAACTTTCAAATAGATAAAAAGGAGATATAACTCGGATGTAACAGTTTGAGTTCAAATACTACAAATAAAGTAATCATGTCCTCATCCCAGTTTTCAAGATTTCGGACCAACTTCAACTCAAAGGTATCCGAATTATAAAACCATCTCAAAATTGGTTTTGACTTTTGAGTTCCTTCTATCACCTTCAATCAAGGAGTTGTAACCTTCTCAAAATATTAGTAACAGAATTCAATCAAGAAATTTTCATCTTCTGCTTGTTTTCCTTGATACTTTCTATTCTTTTTTAAAGTGTTAAAGTATTCTTTATCTTCTTGAGTACATCTTATTTGCAGAATTGAGCTTGCTCTGGTAATTCCTCTATTTAACAACTCTACAAACATCTCACCTCGTTTAGCTCCTGTAGGATTGATCAAAGGCTATTTATTTAGCTCCTTTATGTCTTGAATAGGTAGCTTGATAATGCTTGAGAAAAAGTGGTAAACATCACACACAACATTAACTCTTTTGGTCAAGAATGCATCAAACACCTCATCACACTTCCAAGCTACTATATTCACTGCATTGGTCGTGTAAGGAGCAATCATTTCATTGAGCGACTCTGAGATTGGTTGTCCTTTTTGTAACACGTTTCTCATCAAATCACCTGCAAATCTAGCTTTGTTGCAATTTGCTTTTTATCAAGAGATACTTTGTAGGCTTGTTGCTCAGTCTCTGGAAACGTTTCTATCAACTACTTCCTCCTTTCATACACTGAGCTCTTCATAGCCATAGATTTTATTTCTTGAGGCTTTAACATTCTCATCCTCTTTGTAATCTCCAAATATTGAGGGTTGTCTCTATCTAGCACAATCATCTTATTTGTTTATTTTTCTATCTCCTAAAAGCTTCTCACCAAATTCCTTAGAGATTCAGACTTCAATCTCTTAAGTCTCTTCCAAGGATAGTTACGACCTTGCAACCATTATCTTAATGCCAAAGCATTCATATTTTTAGGATCAGGGTGGTGCAACTCAGATGATGGCATTTCCACAACATTTATGCTCTCTTGTAGGGGATTCCATTCACCATGTTCAACGATAATCTCATTTGGATCTACTGGGGCAACTGACTTAGCAGTGATGCATTTCTTGTATTCTTCATTAATGTGAGAAACAATCAAACCATCCAGAAAGACTCAGTTGTATTTCACTTTCACCAAGTAGTTATATCTATCTTCAAAATAAGCAGGTATCTCATCTTGAGTGGTCTCAACTGGTGAAAAAGTTGATTCAATGTTAGCTTCAACAATGTCTTCATCTTCAAGTACCTTATTGTATAAGTCATCGTTAAATTCATCCTCTATCTCTTCAAGAGGTCCAATCTTCTCTTGAACATATTGCTCTTGTTCTTATTGACTTTCAGTAGCCTTTTGAACTTTTGATGACGGTTTAGGTAATACTAAAACATCTACATCATCAATCTTTCTTTTTCCTTTATCAACTTCAGGAATTTTCTCAATATCAATGGGGTTTATTTCAGACACAATCATAATCTCTAGAGAATCACAATTTTGCTTTTCTTTCATTTTATCTAACTCCTCTTTTATGATTTCATGTTCTTCTTTAACTTGTTATATTTTTCTTCCACTAAATCATAATCTCTCATCATCACCTCAAATGTTTTCATATTTTCATCTTTATCTTCTACAAGAGCAACAATCTCATCATCTTTCTTTAGAATCACCTCTTTTAACTTCTCGTTTTCTTCTTTTAACTTAGAAATAGTCTTTTCTTGAGCATTATTAGCTTCTTTTAAAGTTTGAAGCTCATCCGCATCAAGGACATCCCCAGTTTGTACAGACACATTATGTGTTGTAATAACATGTGTTTCTTCTGCTTCAATTGGTGTGAAACATTGAAAAATAGGCTCAACCATCATAGCATCAATAAAATCAAATCCAAAATCTTGATTTTGATCATTTCCTTCATTAACATTAGAAGCTATCACATCATCAACATGTTCTTCATTAACTGTAGAATCTATCACATTCTCAACAAGAGTTTCTTCATTAACTCCTTCATCATGATCATTACCAACAGAAGTTCCTTCATCTACATCATGTCTTTCTTCGGCATGATCAGAGATAGTTGACTCACTACTCTCTGATTGATGTGCGTCAGCTACATCATCAACACCATCATCATCACTACTTGAACTTTCATCAGCATCATAATCATTTTCATCATCATCATTATCATCATCATCATTATCTTCATCATCATCATACAGTACCTAAGGAATTTCATCAATAAGATTAGTTGGATCCACTTTTTCACCTTTAATAAAATGGAAGTGATCTATATTGATATCTACTTCATCTCTTGTAATATTCCTCATATAATCAATCATTGGTACATTGTGAGCACCTATAATCATGGACAATCTCTTGTAAGATATCCCAGACATGTGCTCAAATTCTAGAATATCTCCACCTACACCATAAGCATGGAAGTCCGGGTGTTCTTCATTTATTTTCACCGGTAAAAAACTTGGATACATTAGGTATTTGTTCCTAATTCCTTTCTCCAAGTTTAAGATAAACCCATTCATGATCCATTTTGCCATTATTGAATCTTTTGTTTGTAGCTAGAGCCACAATTGGAGATGCGATGTCTACTGGGAAAGAATTCCATCCAGCATTTCTTTTAGACATGTAGTGTTGAAATATGTAGCACAAGAGCTTCCAATGGTTGAAGACTCTGGCTCTAAAAATTGCTTCTTAGGAAAGTGATCAGGATGACCTATTTCCATGAATGTCTCTTTGCATTCATTGAAAGTTAGTTCTGATGGATCTTCTAGATCATTTTTACCCAATCTTAAGGAGGTTCTGATAGAATCTTCTAAGACTTCTATCATTCTATCATTTGTTACAAAACCCATTAAAACCTTCCTTTCTTCATCATTTACTTCAACTGATGCTGTGTTCCAGAACTTCTTGATTAGTGTTGCATAGGCCACTGGCTGGTAACACATATCATATACATATTTAGTCCTTAGTAGAAATCTGATCATCTCTTCATAACTGATAGCATCTTGTATGTTCTCATTGAGTAGTGCTGCAACATTGTTTTTTGGCTCAAACTTTAATTCATTCATCTATACAAATGAAAACAAGAACTTTTGTCAATTCAAATTTAAACTTTTCGAATTTAATAGATGTTGATTAAATTTTAATTAATTATTATGTTTTAAACAAATTTTAATCTAACTTGTACTTAGAAAATGACTAAGTATTAACAATGACTAAGTTAAAAATGACTAAGTTTTAATCGACTTGTACTTAAAAATGACTAAGTTTTAATCGAGACGATTAAAAACTATGTGGCGCCTAAGACGCCTCAGAAATCTAACAGTTCTTAGGATTGGCGGCTATTAATGGGGAATTGTTGCAAACTTTATGAAGATTGCTCAACCTCATGCGCTGTTGGACCTAAAAGAGTAGGGAATTTGATTGGGGTTCCAAGAAAGAGGAGACATTTCTAAACTTCAAGATCAAGTTACGTGATGGACCAATCTTGGCATTTCCTAAAAGGTCAGATGGAGATGTTGTATACTTAGACGCGTCACACTAAAGACTAGGCTATCACTAATGTAAAAGGGTAAGGTGATCCCTTATGCGTCATGACAACCCAGGAGTCATAAGAGGAACTACATCTCCCATGTTCTAGAGTTAGGTGCAACGATCTTTGCTCGTTAGATCTAAAGACATTACCTTGGAGGTACCAAGTGGGTCATCCATATTGACCACAAGAGTCTTCAGCTCATATTTAAAAAAAAGGTGGAACTGGACTTAAGATAAAGATGTTAGATTCAGTTGTTCAGTGACTACGACTATGAAATCCGGTATCACTCGAGAAAGGAAAATATGGTTGTCGATGCGTTGAGTCATAAAAAAAGAGTTAAACCCATGATTGTCAGATCATTAGGAATGATGATTTATTTGGGTATCAAACCCCACATCATTGCTACTCAATTTGAGTTAATAAGGGGACTGAATGTGCAGGATGAGGCTTTGGTAAATCTGGACAAATCGTTTGTACAAAAGCATGATGAGGGTTGTATTTTATTGAGTGGATTTACGTTCATTTATGGGGAATAGGCAGTCAATGGCATTGGACGGGGCATACAAGTTTAACCAAACTATTCATCCTGGTGCTAATAAGTAGTACCATGATCTTAAGGACATATATTAGTGGTATTGAATGAAAGGGGACATAGCGGGCTACGTGTGCAAGTGGTTGACTTGTTCAAAGGTAAAATCAGGACATCAAGGGCCACCGGGCCTGTTGCAACAGCTTGAGATTCTATAAGGAAAGTGGGAAAACATTACTATAGACTTGATTGTGAAGCTACTAAGAACGAGTAGTGGGCACGATTTGATTTGGAACATTGAAGATCGAGTGACCAAACTTACCTATTTCCTGACTGTTTGTGAGGACTACAAGATGGAAAATCTAGTCTTGAATTATGTTAGTGAATTGTGGATAGACATGGTGTACCTATTTCGATCATCTTTGATCGTGACAGTCATTGTATGCCATGATTCTAACAGAACTTATAGAAGGTGCTGGGAACATGTCTAGGCATGAGTACGACTACCCACCATCAGAATGATGGTATGAGCGAGCAAACTATTCAAGCATTAGTTTATTTAATAAAAAGTTATGGTCAAAGACTGGTACACTATCAAGGTGTTAGCAGTGTGGTGGGTTAGCTGCGGTACAACATATATATAAACGCAAATGATACTTTGAATGTGACATCAGAATCAAACCGGGAACTAAGTTTTGGTGATGGAAAACAACCATACTCTTGAGATATCAACAAAAAGGTTGTAGACCTAAAACATCATCTTAGGAGGCCTTGTTCTATGGGTTGTATATAAGGTGTTTCCTTGTAAAGGCAAATTGACACCAAGATTTGTAAGTACGATTAAGACTACCGGATAGTTTTGGGTCAGTGAATTATTAGAAGGGATTACCACAAGAACTGAGTGGGGTGTATTACGCACTCCATATTCTGAAGCTCAAGAAGTATCTTGCTGATGAGATCTCATGTGTGCCGGTCGATGAAATTCAAGTGGGCAGTAAATTTTGATTCGTCGAAGACCTGGTAAAGATTATGGATGGGGAAACTAGGACTTTCAGGAGTAGTAGAATCCCTATCATAAGCATTAATTAGGACTCAAAGCGAAAACCTGAATTATACCTGTGAGTGGGAAAATCAATTGAGGACTTAATGGCCTCACCTATTCATCGAAGGCGTTGCAGTAGAAAAATCAGTCTAAATTTCGGGACGAAATTCTCTCAACTGGGGAATACTGTGATATCCGTCACCAACATACGTGTGTTGACCATTGACTTTGACTTTTTGACCTTAACATTTATTAATATGGGCTTTGACTTGAAGGATAACCCAACCTTAACTTGATATTTGAATAGTGTGTTAGATGCATGTAGACACATTAAGTACTAAAAAATTGTGCATTCTAGGCTTAATGTGTGCTAATGGGCCTAATATATCTAAATGGCCCTAATATATGTAAATGGGCCTAAGGATGATGTCAAGTGATGAACACTAAATTTGATTTAAATTGATGATTATGGGCATTGGACTCGGTCATGGACTAACAAAACGGGAAACTTTAGAGTTTATGTTATCGTACATTAGAAACTGGGTCTTAGTGGACTTTGTCTATAGATTAATTAATAAACTTAAATTACCTTAAAATTATCAAATTAAATAATATATGTAGCATATAATAGTTTGTCGGGATCGTATTAACACGTAGAATTTAAGGACGCAAAAATTCGATGACATGCGAATCGAGACAAGACGAAATTGGACGAGACGGGCAACAAGCCCGGGAGGACCATCCATGCGCACCCTTGGCTGAATTCTCACTAACAGGGGGGATTCCCCTTGGTTCTACTCATTCTTGCAAACCCTGTTTTTCTAAAAATCTCTCTAGAGAAAAGCCTAGCCTCCACATAAAATTTCTTCTTGTTCTTCATCCTTCCATCGAGATTCTAAATCTTCAATCCATCGATTTTTGAAGTGACAAAAATATTCAAGATTGAATCTTATTCAAGGTTGTTCATCATTTTCACTTTCTGGTAAAAAAATTCTATGTTTCTTGATTTGATCATTGTATAATCATATATCAATGATATCTATCATCTAATCTTGTATCCTTCTCGCTCTTTTCATTGTTTTATTGATGAATCTTAAAGATCTTGGCGTTCAAGTGTCGGATATTCAAATCGGTAAAACCTTAGTGCTATTATTCATGATAGTTCATTGATCTTTTGGATTGGGTTTTAAATTGTTAAAATATTTTAAAAAATCAATAATTTATTCTTAATGGATCGATAGAAGCGATAAAATGGTAAACCTAATGGATAAACGTATAAAAATTGAAACCGGGAGAGTAAAACAGGATCTATCTGAATTGGGACAATTCAATTGTGATAATCTGTGACTTAGTTCTGTATTTTGGTCAATTGGATCTTAAAATAAACATACTTTAGGATACGGGTCAATAAAGTTTGAAAACGGAGTTTTTGATGTCGATTAACAATGCTGGGAAATTGGACAGCTTACTGTTAGAAAAATAGGTCAACTTGTACAGGTCATATCTCTGTCATAACAGGTCCAATTAAGTCAAACTCTTTGTCTAAAATTATGTTCCGTGAGTCCTCTAAATAAAACATGTGGTTTCATGTATTTTCGACATCGTTTGGTCCTTCAAAGTCACTAACCAAGTTAAAGGGTCAAATCTGTCAAATCCGTGAAAGTTAGGTTGTGTTCATCATGTCATGTCTTTCTCATTCATGTCCCGTTTGAGTTTTTTTTCTTCTAGAAGTAGTTTAATGTCTTATATTTCAATTGATGCCTATTACGTGATGTTTTGTTACGGTTTTGAGCTCCGGATAGTCTACGTAAGAATGGTGCGCGATCAGCTATTCAAACTGAGTTATTTTATAAGACTAAATATAAAAGACTTACAATTAATTAACCAAATAAAATTTAAGGTTAAGTTTAACAGGTAAAAACAAGACGCTCAAGGTTATAAATATTAATGCTTATAATCTTATAAATGGAGTAAGAAAATAACATTTAAAGCGAGAAGGAATTTGGAACATGAACGTTAGTTGTGCACATAGACTACCAAATAAAGAATTTTTTATTAAAAACAATAATCTAAGTGAATATTAAGGACCTGGCTCGGGGATTACACCCAGTTAGGTCAACTTGATTTTTAGTTGTTACTCCAGGATAATCACTTGAATCAAATATTAAGAAGATTTGTAAGATCAAACAATGATAGTTATAATAAAACCCCTTTGATCTATATTGATTGCATATGATTTGTACAAAGTGGAAACCCGTCATTCAACCATTTCCCAACACTAATGACAATTAACCTATTTATAGTCTAGACTAATATTCACTAGTTGCACTTAACCCCTTAGACTTAGGCTAATTAATACAAAATTACATATTAAGCAAAAAATGACTAAAAACAAGATAAAATATATTTTGTTCACACAAAATATATTTATTACAATAAAACTCCTAGTCATTTAAATCTTCAACGTCTTGTCTCGGTTCCACGTCTCGCACGTGTCAGGTTTGACTTTTGTTGACTTTGATCGTGACGTTGACTTTTGTTAACTTTCACTGTGTTGATAATATAGACTATCTTTTACAGTTCCAACAATACTCCCCCTTAGTCTATCATTATCAACGTTTTCAATCGAAATCAACACCGAGAAGTTAACAGAAAAAAGATCTTCCAATTCTAGTTTTCTGAATCTGACGAGAAAGATTGTTCATCTCATAAGCTCCCCCAATTTATATGCTCCCCCTTTTCGAGTACATCGTTTATGAAGATATTTAAAAGCTTTCCCAACTCTCAAATATCGAGTGCTTCAGAAGATGTAGGAGGAGGATTCCTAGCTCGGTATCTTCTGCAAACTTGAGGAACAGGTTCTCTAATCAGGTACATTGCGCAACTGATGATCGGCCATCACTTACAGCAAAAATCTGAAACACATTGACAAACACAATCTCGACATTTCTAATTAGATCATTTCATTTGAACAAAATAAACCAGTGTTTATCTGTGTGTGAAAAACAAGTGAACTCGTGTTCGTTTGTGCGCAATTTCTGTGAAATGCATGAAAAATGATAAAATTGTAACAGCATAATATGGAAGACCTAAAAGAATTTTGAAATGAAAATTTATT
>BJCO01739207.1:0-21469 GCA_018326465.1 Flaveria floridana
AAGAGACCTTCAAGAACATAATATCCTCATCCTTGCATGCAAAAGTTTGTTATCAAAATAAGCAGGGACTAGGATCTAGTGAGATAGCTCCTCCACACACAATCTTGTCTGTAAGATCTCCTAGGTGTGGAACTTGTGAAGATGAGCTTCCCCTTATAGACCCCTTGACTGAAGAGGATGAAGAGGAGATGATGAAGAATGGCTCTGAGAAGAGTGAAGAAGAGCATTCCAAGAAGGGTCATCATCCCTATGAGGAGAGTAAAGTTGTTAGGATGACCAAGTCGAAAAGAAAGAATTTGATCAGGAAGGCCAAAAGAAAGGCCAAGAAGGCTCAAGAGATCAAGGCCACCTTCAACTCTGCACAGAAACAAGTCTTTGTTTCTACAGGATTTGAAGTGTTTAAGGCTGATCAGATATGCACCACTTCTGTACAACATGAACAATCAAGTTCCAAAGGTAGTTCTATCCCCAAAAGAATTGCCACAACATCTGAAAAGATGAAAATGGAGAAGAAATGTGATCAAGTTTAGCCTTGTTCATAAAAGAAGACTCCTAGAAGGAAGAAAATGGACTGTGTTATGTGTGGGAGTACCTATCATCTTGATATAGTTTGTGTTTACAATCCAAAGAGTACTCTTTACATTACTAAGAAAGAAACTTCTAAGAGTTTGGAGAAGAAAAAGCAAGCTTCGGAAGGAAAATCTTCTTCCTTCAGAAGCTCCAAAATGAAGAAGAAGACAAGTGGAAACTTGCCTTCGGAAGAAAATTTGGTCTCAGAAGAAAGGAATACTTCTGAAGCACTGAAGCTTGCTGCAGTGAAAGCAAGATCTTCCAAAGGTCCAGTCATTAAAACTTCCGAAGTCAACAAAACTTCCAAAGTATTGAATCTCAAGTCTAAACTTCCAAAGGTGGTGTGGAAGACAAAGAAAGACCAAGTGGCTGATAGTTCTTCATCAACTTCAGCAAATGATCTCTCTAGCATGACTATAGGATCAATTACTATTGCATTGTCTTCAACTTCTTTTGATGAGCCCATGACCATGAGGCTTGGGTTTCCAAATGTAACTAACCATCTCTTTTGTGCAGGAACAGCTCAAAACAAACAGAAATGTATGGATCATTGACAGTGGTTGTTCCAGGCACATGACAGGCAATAGGTCATTACTCTAAAAGTTTGAAAAAATTGACGGAGGACCAGTTACTTTTGGAGGAGATGCAGGGGGTTACATTACTGGAAGGGGCAAGATTACAAATGGTAAGCTCAGCATTGAGAAGGTAAACTTTGTCAAGAAGCTTGGGTACAATCTTCTGAGTGTATCCTAATTCTGTGATCAGATTCATAACATGCTATTTACTGAGCATGAGTGCATTGTTCTTAGGCCCGGGGTGGTCATTCCTTATGAGCACATTCTGCTCAGAGTCCTCAGGAAAGGAAACATGTATAAGATGGATTTGCAATAAACATCTCCCTTAGGAGAAGTTTCATGCTTTCTATCTAAAGCAAATAGTGATTAATCTTTCCTCAGGCATAAAAGAATGTGCCATGTATACTTTAAAAACATGAATAAATTAATTAAGAATAATTTGGCAACTGGAATACCAAAGAAAGAGTTTACAAGTGATGATCACTGTGTTGCATGCCTAAAGGGGAAGCAACATAAGGTATCTCAAAGCCAAAGGAAAGAAATTCCATCACTAATCCCCTACACTTATTACATATGATTCTCTTTGGCCCCACCAGTATAATGAGTCTAGGAAGGACCTCTTATTATTTGGTGATCACAGATGACTTTACAAGATCCACTTGGGTCTTTTTTCTTAGAACTAAGGATGAGACCCCTGAGATTCTAAATAGTTTCATCTTAAGAATTGAGAATCAATGTGATCACAAGTTGAAAACCATAAGATGTGATCAAGGAACTGAATTCAAGAACCAAATCCGTGAAATATTTTGTGATGAAAAAGGTATTACAAGACAATATAGCTCTCCCAGTACTCCTCAGCAAAATGATGTTGCTGAGAGGAGAAACAGGACACTAATTAAAGCTGCAAGAACTACTTGTCTGACTCTAAACTGCCCATAGAGGCAGTGAACACTTCATGCTATGTGCAAAATAGAGTTTTAGTAGTTAAAACACATAGTAAGACTCCTTATGAACTTTGGCATAAGAGAAAACCTTTCATTGGCTTTCTCATGTCATTTGGATGTCCTTGCACCATCTTGAATACCAAAGATCAAATTGCCAAGTTTGCTGAGAAATCTGTTGATGGACACTTCATTGAGTATTCTTCTCAAGCTAAAGCTTATAGAGTATACAATCTCAGAACTAGAGTAGTTGAAAAGTCAACCAATGTGACTTTCAATGAGCACACTCCCAGTGTGAAAGGTTCTGGTCCAGATTGGCTATTTTATCTTGATTTAGTTACCAACTGTTTTAACAAATCTTGTGAGCATGTTTCAGGGTCCACAGATATATTACCTCCAGGTGATCCTGATCCAAGATTTGAGCTAACAAGACCTTCAAGCTACGCATCTTAAACTCCAGTGGTAACTAATCCTGTAAATGAATTTTCTATCTGCACATCAATGACAAATCCTACTGATACTTCTGGGTTGCCTTCAAATTCCAGCTTAGAGGCACAAAACTCAGATGAAGGAGCTTCAAATGTTGGAGAGAATGGTGGTGGTGAAAGTGATCAGGAATTTGTTGATGCTGATAACCACTCCATTAAAGAAAATCTTAATGATGTCACATACTTATTATATCAGGTCAATCTCACCTAAGGATCCACAAGTCTCACCCCTCCACAAATGGGGTGAATCCTTATTGCCAGATCAGAATTTCTCTTGTTGATGAAGGAGCTTCAGTGTGCTGATGTGGAGGGTGAATCCTTATTGCCAGATCAGAATTTCTCTAATTACATCTGTCTAAGCAACTTGCTATGATCCCTCAGCTAAGGATCCACAAGTCTCACCCCTCCACAAACATCATTGGAAATGTTGATTCAGGGGTAAGAACAAGAGGACAAACCCATGATGCAAATGCTTGTCTTCACTCTTGTTTCTTGTCCTAGATAGAGCCAAAGAAGATTGATGAGGCTCTAAAGGATGGAAGTTGGGTTGAAGCTATATAAGAGGAGCTGCTTCAATTCAAAAGGCAAAAGGTTTGGAACCTATGTCCTCTTCCTCAAAGGAAGATTACCATAAGAACCAAATGGGTGTTCAGGAATAAGAAGGATGATAGAGGACTTGTCATCAAGAACAAGGCAAGACTAGTTGTTCAAGGGTATACTCAAGAAGAAGGAATTGATTACATAGATGTTTTTGCTCCTGTAGCAAGACTTGAAGCTGTTAGGATATTCCTTGCTTTTGCTGCATCCAAGAACTTCAAGGTCTACCAGCTTGATGTCAAGTGTGCTTTTCTCTATGGGGTGATTGATGAAGAGGTGTATACCAGACAACCACCTAGGTTTGCAGATCCTGATCATCCTGATTATGTCTGCAAGTTTGATAAAGCTCTTTATAGGCTACAACAAGCACCAAGGAAATGGTATGAGACTCTATCTCAGTAACTCTATCAGCATGGCTACAAAAGGGGTACTATTGATGGAACTCTCTTCATCAAAGGAACAGGAGATGACATAATGTTAATACAAGTATATGTAGATGACATTATCTTTAGGTCAACTAATCCAAAGCTCTGCAAAGACTTTGAGAAGCTGATGAAGCACAAGTTTGAAATGAGTGCCATGGGGAAACTCAATTTCTTTCTAGGAATTCAAGTGAAGCAGGTTGACAATGACATCTTCATAAGTCAGTCAAAGTATATACAAGACATACTTAAAAAATTCAACATGACTGATTGTAAGGTTGCTAAGACACCCATAGCCAGAAACCACTCCCTTGGACCTGATTCTTAAAGGGGAGTGTGTTGATAAGTATCTCTACAGGGAAATGATTGGGTATCTTATGTACCTCATAGCTAGAAGGTCTGATATCATGTTTGCTACATGCATTTATGCAAGATATCAAGCCAACCCCAAGATGTCACACCTAATCACTGTCAAAAGAATTTTAAGATATCTCAAAGGTGCTCCATCATTTGGCCTTTGGTATTCAAATAATTCTGACTTCAATCTGTATGCTTATACAGATAGTGATTATGGTGGTTGCAACATGACTGCAAAGCCTACATTAGGGGGATGTCAATTTCTTGGTGGAAGGATAGTCTCTTGGCAATGTAAGAAACAATCCTGTGTGTCTGCATCAACTGCTAAGGCTGAATACATTGCTGCTGCAAGCTGCTTACTCAAGTGCTTTGGATTAAAAATCAGATGCTAGATATGGATTTAACTTCAAGGATACTCCCATCCACATAGACAACAATAGTGCTATCTCAATCACAGAAAATCCTGTGCAGCACTCACGGACAAAGCACATCAATATCAGGTGTCATTTCATTAGAGATAACTTTGAAAAAGGATTAATCAAACTAGTCAAAGTTAACACAAATTAATAATATGCTGATCTATTCACCAAAGCTTCTAATGAACAAAGATTTAAATATCTTGTATCAGCTATTGGGATGATTAACTTTGAATAGATTTTTTTAAAACTTAATCATATTATTTCTAAAACCCGTGTGTCCTAAGTTGTCTATTTTATCACCTTCATAAGCCCTTGTTTTTGGAAGAAAGATCTTTTTGAAAGACATTCTTAGATTTTTGGAAAATTTTGATCTCTTTACCCTTCGGAAGATTTAAAATTAGCTTTGGAAGAAACTTATGTCTTAGCAAACAAATATCTACTTCAGTAGTTTTACCTTCGGAAGAAAACTTCTGAAATATCTTCCGAAGCTTAAAATCAACTTAAGTACTTTTATGTTTTAAAAGAACAATTTTCTTCCAAAAGTAATTTACGTTCAAAAGTTTTCATTCATCTTAGAATGAAAAATCTGAGTTTTAAATCTCTTCCGAAGCAAAATTCTCTAAAAATCATTGAAATATCTTCCAAAGACAATTTGCCCTTGGAATCTTTTCTTCAGAACTTCCGAAGCAAAATAACCCTCGGAAGATTTCTCGACTTCCAAGAAAACTACTATTTGGGCAAAAGGAAACTTTTTTTAGAGGTGGGACCGACTTTCAGATTTTAAAGTTTATCCTCTTTTATTAACTTACCCAACGGTTCCCCCCTTTTTCACTATCTTCTTCAATTGCGCTATTCCTTAAACCTAAATTCTCCTAAACCGTCTTTGTTCTTCACCTTCCTTTACCCTTAAACTTCTCATAATGGCCAATCTAAACTATAGAAACAACCCGGATTTCTCCATGCAACTTCACAGGCAACACAACTAGGTTGCTCTGTTGAACTCTGAGAAAGACGATAGTTTCTCAGAGGTTTGCTGTTTTCTAGCTTTATCCAACTACTTCACCTCCCTAACCGTTGAACCTACTCTCTATGAGAATTATTTGCTTGAATTTTGGAAGACCTACTAAGAGGTAATCATGGATGGGGAGAAGGCACTGTCTGCCACAGTGCAAGGAAGGACAATCTTCATCACTCCGGCCATCATCAACACTCATCTTCAGCTGGATGATGAAGAAGGTGAGTTTTCTTTCTCAAAGGAAGCTGTTAATCATTCCTTTGAGTAGATGGGCTATGAGGGAGATTTCTCTGTAAAGACCTTCAGGAAAGGGAAGGTTTTATCCCAATGGAAATACCTGTTCCATGTGGTTATCCACAGCTTGTCAAATAAGCATGGAGCGTGGGACCAGATTCCTGAGGATCTCTTCTTTATAGTGCATGGAATGGTTCAACAGGTAAAGTTCAGGTACTCTTAATTTGTTTACATAAATTTGCTTGCTAACTTGGACTCCTTAGAGTATTACATGTTTCCTAGATATGTTCAATACATTCTTAACTGTGAACTGGGCTCACAGTTGAGGGAAACAGGTAATATTCTTATATTGGGACAGATGAAGCCCAATATCTTTAAAATCATGAAGAAGCCAACTGTAGGCTTCTCAGGGGTAGAAACCGCCCCTGTCCCCAAAATGTTAGATCTTATTGCTCAAGGTGACAACCTAGCAACACAAGCTAGTGTTGAACCCATACCTTCTACCTCCCAACCACTAAAAAGAGCCCCACAAATCACCCTCACCTACCAAAGAAAATCCAAACGAACCCCTGGTCAAGATATTGAGTTTGTTAGGCCCCAATACACTCACCCATGTTGGAGGATGTGGATACTAGAGCTCCTAATTCCCCTGAGGAGCAAACCACTCCCTTATCTTCAAGAATCAGTACTGAGGTTTCTCATGCTTAGCATAATGAGCTCACAAGCCAAACTTCCTTAAGTCTTCACTCTGAGTCTCAACACTCAAATGAATAACCTTCAGGAGACAGTTACCATCCCCAACCTTTAAACTTAAACCACCTTATTCCTAACCTTGAATTCTATACTGATGAAGACTTAGGCTTCAGTGAGTACCATGAGTCTCTCTACTCTTCCCCTACTAAAAGAGAGATGAGTGCTCTTGAGTCTCCTATGTTTGGCCCACATCAGTCGCCTATTACCGAGGTGGATTTCTCTGAACCTTTTCAGGAGATCCATATGGAAGAGGCTCTCACTTCTACAAGTGACTACATCATTAAGACCTCAACCATGGCAACTTAGCCCATTGACACTTCAACTGAAGCTGTCAATGAGCATGGGAAATCCAGCAGCCAAGAACTCCATGCTGGTGGTGAGAGAGAAGACTTTGGTCCAATTCTCTCATCCCCCTATGATTATTCTAATGAAGATGAGGGGCCGAGGCTGAAGGTGCAACAATTGTCAAAAAAACATGCACCTATTTAGTCTCTAAGGTTAGTCACCTTGAATCTCAGGTGACTACCCTACAAAACAGGGTCAATGACAAGCAACTTGAGATATCATATCTCAAGGAACAACTAGCTAAAAGACCTTTAAGAAGAGCTCAACCAGGAACACACGAACCTATGAATGTATTTAACCTAACTCCTAGCTTACCTATGCAAGAGGGTGATGCTACCAAAAAGAGGGAGAAAGTCATTACAGTCACATAACCTGGGAGTTCTTCAGGGAGTATGGACATTAAGGACTCACCATCCTCACTTGCAATTATGCATACTTAACAACTTCCTCAAGTTCATATTGATGTGGACTCTATAGACTCCTTAATTAGGAAGGCATTCTAAGGGATATGCCATCTCCACCCCAAGGAACTTCAAATTACATCACTGGGTGGAGATATGATGCTGATAGAAGAGCCCTTATTCTTCAAAGAGTTCAAGGACAGCAAGAGATATTCAACTTTCAGTCCTTGAACTACTATGAAGGTCTTGACCTGATCAACATGCCATTTGTCAACCTATGACAATCTAGACAAGCTGACAGGCTGGCACAAAGGATTCAAGATAGAATCACTGAAGTGTTCAATCTAAGAAGGAGAAAAAGGCAATTAGGTAATATAATTGGTCAACTGGATTGTGAGGCAGACCATAAGATTAGCTTCAAAGGGAAAACCTTGACTGAAGGCCTAGTGATAGAGCCTGAGAGCCCTGTCACATCAACAACTACTTCAGCAATTCATTCCATCAGTGAAACACCTGCTGGTGAAGGTGTATCACAACCTCTCTCTGGCCAGATCTTGGATGCTACAATAAGCAATGAAGGATAAAGCTCTCTCCACCCTGTGTCACAAAGGTCTATGGGTGACAAAGGGAAAAGGATTCTAACTCCTGAGGAGATTGAGGAGGAGGAGAGAGAGAGGAAGAGGAAGCTAAACAGAGAAAGTTCCTCTAGGTCTTTAGGATTCATGCAAGCTGCAATCAGGGATGCCCCCAGACCAAACACTCAAGATGATGAGTTGAGGACAGTCAGGATTACTTACCCGCAGACCAGGAACTATGACATTAATGAGATAATATCTCTCCATTTAGAGGAACTTAATGAACTGGCTGACATGGAAATATCAAAAGAGAGGAAGGAAGCAGAGGATACAAGGATACTTCTCCAAATCAAAGAGGAGAAGAGACAGAAAAGATTATACAAGCATGTTCCCACTCTCTCCCCAGTTCAAGAAAGCCTTGTGCAAGAGACTGTGGCATCTACATAAGAACCTCATATAGACAAAGAAACAGATAGGCAAAATATGATCAACTATCTGAGTGCTACAGGTTTCTACCAGGAATCTGCACTACTTCCCTTATCCTTTGAGTACATTGAGTTTGAATGTCTCAAATAGCTCGAACTTCAAGTACTCAAAGAACAAAAGGAAACAAAAAGAAAGATGAGGGAAGAGGCTACAAAGTCAAGAGCTCTCATCAAAAAGAGTATGAAGAAGTCTGTTGACAGAAAAAAGATAATGAGCTTCTTAAAGCTGTACAGATTCTCTGGAAGGAGACTTGGCCTTATGTCTCTATCCATAATGGATGAGCACATCAGGGTAATCAAGCAAAAAATCAAAGTGGAGAGCTAATTGACTTACACTCCCCTCCAAGTCAAGCTCCTCCTGAAGTGGAGGTTAAGGTTGAACAACCTGATATAACATAACCTGGACCTCCTGCTGAGTCTCAACAAGCTTCATCTTCTGATCCAGAGCAGGGTTAAACTCCCTCTCCTTTTAAACCTATGTGGGAGGAACACCCAACTGAGCAAGACAAGACTGATCAACAATGTGCTGCAGACCAGTCTTCTCAGTTAAAGTCATTAAAGGGGAAGAAAAGGATGGATTCTAAACCAAATTCAAAAGAGAAGAAGAATTCTAAATCATCCACCTCTATAGCTCAGGATGAGTCAGATCAACCTGAGGAAGAGCATGAAGAGGAAGCCTAATCAACTCCAATCCAAGTGGCTCCTCTTGCATCTGAGAGACCCATCTTATCCTGGACTTTCACAACTAATCAGAAAGATGGCATGTGATCAGAGATCAAGGTGGTGAAGATGTCTACACATGGCAAGACCTATTCAACCTACCTCTGCATGATCTCTTTGAGATGAGAAGATACTATGAGAGTCTGAGTGATCCAGACCATCTAATGAAGAACGGTATGGTCATCATCATAACAAGGACAGTCAACAGGTGAGGATCTTCAAACGTTTTGGTAGCATCAGCCTAGGGGGAGTTTGTAAGGATTCCTATAAGTCTGATGTAGCCAAAACATCCAAAGTCTCTCTGCATGCATGCTCTAAAGAACTGAAGTAAAAATGCTTTGGAAGTTTTCACCTTGCACTAGAAAAACATTCTAAGTGTAAAATCTTCCGAAGCCAAGACCAAAAGTGAAGTATTCCGAAGCTTTAAAGACAAAGTCTTCCAAAGTCAAAGAGTGAAGACAGATTTCTTCTAAAGACTTTTATGAACATGCTTTTATCTAATGTACTTTACCATAAAGCTGGACCACCTTTCCACTGCACAGTTCTATTTTGGTCAACAACTTACATGAGTTGGTGAAAAGGTCCATGCTTTTGGTAACTGTACATTGAGGTCTTGGGTCTGAGCTTTCTACTTTATGTACGTTTATCCTTTTTTATAATATATTAGGATGTAAGCTATGGCATGTCATAGCCACTAGTCAAAAGGCAATCGGCCTTTTGACTCTATATTAGATTTTGTTGTTGTCTAGTCTTATGTATCCAGCTGGCCTTCAAAGTATGGCCGGCTGTAGGATTTAGTACGAAGTATCTCAAGTACTTGTAACTTTGAATCAATGCTTTGTAACAATTTGTAAAAGTACTTGAGATGCAATATACAACATTCTTGAAAACCATATACTTGTGTTGTTAGCTATCTTATTCTGTCTCATTTTTACTTGTGTTCTTAGTGTCTTTCACATAAGTTACCAATTCCCTATTTGATCTGTTAAGTGTTCTAAAGAACTCTCCTCATTGTGTTGTTGTGTTGAAAGTGCATACCCTTCTACGGTCCTGCAGTTATCAAGGCATTAGATGGTGATACCCTTGATGATTTTAAGCATATGTTAGACCTAGGCCCTCTTGTTTCCATGTAAATATACTATACTGCTTGATCTTGTATTATCTATTTTTGTTACTGTTTATTCTTTTGTTACTTCGTCTTTTGTTTTTCTAGGTCAATCTTGTTGTTAACATATTTATTTTATGAACAACTTGCATAGATTCTTTCTAAAAAACACAGGTTTGTGCCCTTGTTGCTATTTATATAATGTCATTTGTTTAATATCTTCTCAGTTTGATCATTCTTCATTTCACCTTCAATGGCAGAACCTCATAGATCTAGCAGGTTCAGAGAACTCTAAAGCTGAGACTACATATAGTGTGGGCCTAAACTCGGATAGTTGTAGCTTTTTTGTATATTGATAATTGGATATGTTGTTGAAGACTTTGTTGTTAAGTGCTCTCCAAATACTCCATCTTTTTGTGTGATTTGGACTTCTAAATTACGTAACAAGGCATCTTCATAATTATACGCCCTATGTCTAATTTACAATCTAATTGTCTTGGCTTTTTTAGCGATTCTTATAATTAAAGAAAAAAGTAAAATAACTTCGTTGGAATAATTCTTATCTTTCTCATTTATACTTCAGACTTTCATAGCATAAACTCACTGGCCCGCGCAGCCTTGTACCGTCTATTTGAGCCGCGTAGCCCCCATCGGACAGTCTGTCGCAGGTTTGATTGGAGATCTGGGCAGCAAAGGATTGGACAACTTGAGGTAAGTTTCACTTTTTGATATTTTACTTTAGTTGCTTTTGTAATCTCTTATGCTTGTTCTCGTTTAAACACTAATAAAGAAGGGTTATGTTTCCCGAATTCCATAAAAAATCAGTAGTTTTGTAATGTGTTTTCTCGTTCAATGTTAATAAGTTGAGAATATACCATGTTCAGGGATGAGAATATACCTTGTTTTTATATATGTGTTTTCTGGTTCAATGATGAGCTTTCTTCGTCTTTATAGTCAACAAACGATTCATGAGTTTATGTTTCAATTAATAATCATTTTTAGTTGTAAATGCTAGGTCTTGATATTATGTTAGTTGATGGAATTGGGTTGTTAGAAACCTAAAGTTCGCTTATTTTAATTAGTTGTTTTTTATGTTATCTAGTGTTTTTTATCTTCTGTTGTTACTGGGCTGATTATGTGTTAGTTTATTTTTTAGTTTCTAACCATTATGGTTTTTTAGTTATAGATCTCTAAGCATGTTGTTTAATCGAGAATGGATGTATACGATGAGAACCACTAGTAATGGTGTTTTCAATCCTACAATTCAACAAATTGTTACTCATTTCTTGGATTTTGCATAAGCTATTGCAACTATATTAGAAGCAAGACTATCAAAGGGATGGAGGTCTTTGAAATTAGATGTTCGTGTGCAAAATGCAAAAATCGTTATTACGAGACGAGAGACTCTATTGAGTATCACCTATATGACAAAGGATTCATGAAGAATTATTTGATATGGGATAGGCAGGGTGAATCATTTACAACACAAGGTAAGTCAATGCTCAAACCTGGGACCGTCTTAACATATGGGTCATCACATAGATCATGTAATCCCTGAAGAAGCTGATGAAGATCTTGGTGAATTTACCGGATATGATCAAATGATTATGTAAGGCATGCATCAAAATCAACATCCTTATTTTCAGCAGGGACCATAACCTACAAATCAAACAACCATGCATACTATAATATGTTAGAACAAGCCAATAAGCCTTTATGGGACGGGTCCAAAAATGCTAGCACATTTTCCACCACCACCGGATTCTTGCACTGGAAATTAGAGTGTAGTGTTTCCGACTCAACTTTTGATAAATTACTTTTCATATACAAAGGCAGTCTACCTGTTGCTGATACTCTACCTAGAAACTATTATGAGACTAACAAGATGTAGAAGCCATTAGAGTTACCATCACAACAGATTTATGTATGCAAAAACGATTGCATGTTATTTTATGGACAATTTTCTAAGGATGATTGTTGTAAAGTATGTAAAGAAAAAAGATACAAGGAAAAAGGGAACAAGGTGCCTGAGTTAGTAATGAACAACATGCCTATTGGACCAAGACTTCAAAGATTGTTTTATTCAAAGAAAATGGCTGAATATATGAGTTGGCATGTAGTTCATCATAGACAACCAGAAAAAATGTTTCATGCTAATGATGGTCAGGCCTGGAACTATTTTAAGTAGCTGTTTGGTAACTTCTGAATGGGTAAGTGCTGAATCAATAAGAGGTCTGAACCAATAAGAGGTCTGAATCAATAAGTGTTGAACCAGTTTAAGTCTGTTTGGTTGAATATCTGAATGACTGTGTAGAATGACTAATTTGCCCATCTGAATTAATTCTTCCTGAATATAATTTATATGTTTTGTTATAACTCCTAATTTGTGTATAGATTATTTTTAGTTTCATATGTATTCTCTTTTATTCATTGGTGTTTAGTTGAAATCAAACTTAATTATATAAAGAATACATCAAATCCCCATTAAAATTAGGGGTTTTATACTTTTATTATTTTAATTCACCGACGCTATTAAAATTAGGGGTTTTATACTTTTATTATTTTAATTCACCAACGCCATCAAACTGAATCAATAAGTGAATTAAACTTAATTATTTTAATTCACAGACATCATTAAAATTAGGGGTTTTTTTCTTTTATTCAAACCTCAAATCCCCAAACTGCACCAACCACTTCCAAACAACCTCAAACTCCACAGTCCTCCTCCAACAACTCGATCAACAATTAACGATTCATAATCAAAACAAAAACAAAAACAAAACGATCAAAATGGATGTGTGTGTGCTGAGAAGTTGAAGGAAAGTGAAGAAACAATGGATCAACGGAGAATGCAGGTGGTTGAGGGTGGTCGGAGGGCGAATATTCCAATCAGTGGGGGCTCCGGCACACACAGAGAGAGAATGGTGGATGGAGTTTTCACACATTAAGGTCTGACTCCGGCGAACCGTGGCACTCGAGGGCTAACCGCACTAGCCCGAACCAGAGTTCCTGAACGAGGGTTTGAGTCGGGATGGAGAGTCTATAAGGAGTGAGGGTCTGGTTTTGGGCGATCTGTTGTACGGCGAACCAGACGTGCACAGCGGTGGCCAAAGATGGTGTCGATGACCATGGTCTTGGAGAAGCGAGGTGGGTTAAGAGGGACGAAGGGGGAGGACGGTGAGCAAAGGGCAGGGTGGGAAAAATCTCAGTCAGATACACTCTCAAGTTTGACCAAATAAGAGGTTATTCAGAGGCTATTTTTCAGTCAGATGTGTTCGAACCAAACACCATATCTGACCATATTATGGGACAATTAGTGACTTCCCTGCTTATGCAATGTTATCCGGATGGAGCACCCATGGTAAGCTAGCTCGCCCATATTATGGGGATAAATCAGGATCTTTCCAGCTTCAATTTGGAGGGAAGCCATGCTGGTTCGACTGTCATAGACATCTTCCGGCCAAACATAGTTTTTGAAAAGATAAGATTAACTTTAGGAAAAAGTAACGGTGAATGAGGTAAAACCTATCCCAGAACCAACTGGAGATGAAATATGGTAGACCATTCAACATTTTGACACTGTTTACCAAGGTCAGCCCCATGGTAGTTCAAAATATACAAAACCATATGGTTTTGGTATTACACATAATTGGGTGAAGAGAAGCATCTTTTGGGAGCTTTTTTATTGGAGGAAGTTGTTGATCCGACACAACCTTGACATTATGCATATCGAGAAGAATATCTTTGATAATCTCTTTCATACAATTATGGACACTCCTAAGTCTAAAGACAATATGAAAGCAAAACATGATATTGAGCATTATTGTGACCGACCTCTTCTCAACCCCATTTATGGTAACAACAGGAAGGTAACCACAAATAAGGGAGATTACACTCTAAAGAAGAACGAGCTTAAACAAGTTAGTTTATGGTTAAAAAAAATAAATTTTCCTGATGGGTATGCAACAAACATAGGGAATTGTGTAAACATCAAAGATAACCGTTTTTATAATTAAAGCCATGATTGTCACATATTTATGCAACATTTGCTTCCAATTGCTATTAGAGGATTTGTTTCAAATGATACACATGAGGCTATAACAGAGTTGTGCACGTTCTTTCAAGTATTATGCTAAAAAACACTATATCTAGATGACTTGTATGACATGAAATGCACTATTTTTCAAACCACCTGCAAGTTGGAAAGAATATTTCCCCTGGTTTCTTGATTCTATGGAACACCTCATCATACATTTAGCTGATGAAGCTTTGCTTGGTGGTCCGGTTCAATACAGATGGATGTATCAATATGAGATGTAACCACACTAATTGTAATATTATAGATCTAATGTATTTCAAGATTATATTCCCTATACATAACACATTCTTGATGACTTCTAAATGTAGGAAGTTGGGCTTGATAAAAAGAAGGATTAGAAACAAAGCGAAGATTGAGGGTTCAATCACCAAGGAACACCTAGCGAATGAACTTGAAACCTATTGCTCTCTATACTTTGACCTGACCATTGAGACAAGTCATAACCGAGAGCCTCGAAATTTTTCACCCCTACATCCTATTTCTTCAAGCGAAGACTCTAAACTGAGCGTGTTTGTACATCCATCAAGAAGATTGCATGAAAAGAACGGAAAGCGAATATTTATGATAGATAAAGACCTTTACAAGGTGCACACCTATGTTTTATTAAATTGTGAAGAAGTTTCTGATTACGTAAAACAATTCAATGTGGAGGTGCCACAATTGTACCCACATGAGTCGCATTTAAATCTTAGAGATAAATACTTTGCTCAATGGTTTCAACATCGTGTAAGTAAACTAATTCAATCATGATGATTATCATTTGTGTATCATTAACCAACACAATGTGCATGTGTTCTTGAGTGTTGGTAATGACGGGATCAATTGATGGAAGTGCTAAACATGTAGAAGTTTAACAAGGAAACCATCTAATCATGTCAAATCTCGTAAAGGGTACTTTGTAAATGGTTATAAGTTCCACACACAAGCACATGCTAAGGGTCTTGTGACTAGTAACTATGGTGTATGCATGAGAGGGGACACGTATAACGCCAAAGAGTCTGACTACTACGGGTTAGTGGATGAGATACTAGAACTTGAGTACTACGGTCATTCAACTATTTTAGTCTTCAAATGTACTTGGTTTGATAACAATCATGGTGTAGTAATTAACAAAAACAAGTTGGTTGATGTCAGACCCAAGTTCAAACTTACAACTAATGATCCGTTTATTTTGGCATCTGCGACAAAAAGCGCTATCAAAGATCTATGGGCGGTTGTTACGATAAAACCTTGACACATATATGATGTTGAGACTGATATAAACAACGAAGCACATGGGGTCTTTCAGATAGATGAATGGTTTGATTTACTAGATACAGTAACTAATAGTGGACGTGTGTGCCTAGTTGCAGAAGAGCAAATGATAGATGATGATGGTGAATGATCTGAGGAGGAACAATTTGAAGAGGATGAACTAGAAGATGAAGAAGATACATATGCTGACGATGAAATTGTTTTTTCTGACCACTCTTCAGATTAAGACAAACTTTTTTGGTTTCATAAATTTTAAATTCTTTTTGATTTTTTACATGGTATGTTTATATTACTATCATATGACTTGTAAATTGTTATATTTTATACATAATCATACTTGCTCTATTAAATATAGGTATATTATGTCAGGTACTGTGGTCGTGTCCCACATTCTCATGGAACTTCACCGTCTAGTCATGGTCGTGGGCATCATTCAGAGGCCGGTCCTCAGTTAAGTGGAACATTAGGCCGTGGATACGGAAGCAGTACTAGTCGTGCAGGTGATGGTGATGTTATGGCTGATATGGATAGGGTATATCGACGTATGGAGGAATCTGAGGGATATAATAAATCTCAATCTTTGGGACATGAGGACTTTGATGATGAGCAAGACACAAACACGCCTTCTTGCCCTTCTCATGGTGGCTCGAATACAGATTGTACGACCCAACATACGTCTCAAAGGCTTCCTATTAGACGGGTTGGGAAAAAGTTATGTATGTTTAAAATTGAAATTTATATTATTAATTTATTCTATAAATATACTTATTTGTTTATATAATATTGTAGGTTTGCTAATGGTAAGGCTCATCGGGCGAGCACAAAAATACTGGAACAACATCTTGAAGGGCCTTGGCCATGTTACTCACTTGTCCCTAAAGAAGTAAAAGATAGTATGTTTGAGAAATACAAGGTAACATATAAAAAATTATTTTTTTCTACTATTTATTAATAAGCTATAAAAATAATCATCAAACATTAACTTTTAAGAGAATTTGTGGATGGGATCAAGCTTACAACTTTGTCATTAAAGAAGGATTCAACAACGCGGCTTCCGATCTATATCGAGGCATCATTTATAGATCAAATGCAGAATCTAGAGAATTAGCAAAGAAAGCAGGTCATTTTATACCACCTAATAAATTTAACTACACCATCATGTGTGATTTTCCACCACGGTTATGACACAATTTATGGGTTCAAATATGTGAGGTAAGCTAGTTAAGACATTGTTGTTCTTTTGTTATAATTTATTTTAGTTATATTATCATAATTATATTTTTACTATTTGTAGTATTTTAACACTTTAAAGTTTGCTAAAGCATCAGAAAGAGGAAGTAAGAATAGGAATATTGCTGATAGCTCGAGTGTTACGTCCAGGCACACCGGCAGATCCATAGGATATGACGAGCATCATATTCGCTTAGTATTCTAACTATATTTACAAAGTATAGTAATTGTGTGCTTTTACGATTAACATATATTTTAAACTTTATGTTTTATATTGTAGGAAAAGAAATTGAGTCGGCCTGTTAAAATGAGCGAATTGTTTCTAGTAACACATCTAGATAAATAGTCAAAAAAGCTATATCGGGTCGGACAATTTGATGAGAGTGTTGGTACATATGTCCCTACTTCCAGTTCTAATGTACTTAAATGTTTAATGACTTTCATTTTGTTATATTGATGTAATCATTTGATATATATAATGAAAGACTCTTGAATGAATATGTGTTATTGAATGGGTATAAATGAAATACAGTATGTGGTTGATGCTTATAATGTTTAATGTTTCGTTGTTTATTGTGTGATAACGCATATCGAACTAACTATATAGGTTTGTGAATTGTATGAAGTTTTCATGCGAATGGACCATGATAATGGACCATACGCATGCACACTTCATGCTAATGGACCAGTCGCACGACTGAACCAGGAGATTGGATCAGTCGCACGATTGTGACATGTGATTGACTCAGTCGCACGACTGGACATTCAGTCGTATGAATGGATCAACCGCATACTTCAGTCGCACGACTAAACCATGCTGATGGTTCAGTCGCACGAATAAAGACTCCAAACCTATAAATACCACTTAATTCGTGGAAAAACGTAAAACTTCGAGAAATCATAACCCTAGCCGTCCTACAACGTCCAAGTCGTCCCTTTCAACTTCATAGAGCGTTCCTGATCATTGCTAATCAATTCTTAACGTTTTCTAATCGTTAGTTTTGATCAGATTAACGTTCTCCCTAATTGGATCGCCAATAAAATATGATTCCGTACTATTTGATCTGGTTTCACGTAGTTTCGGTTAGTACAAGTTCGTACTCGGTCCTAACAAGTGGTATCAGAGCCTTGGCTCTCGATTCTACGTGGATTCAATCATGTTTTTTGCAAAAGTCAACGTTTTTCAATCAAAGATCCGTTCCTTTTGCATTAAAAATTCGATTTTTACTAGTGCATGTGTTCAAAAGTTCATATTTTTCTAGTTCTACTATGGTTTTCAAAATCGTGTTTTTGGTCGAATCGAGTGAAATTTTTGAGAAATTTCGAAGTCAGACTTCTCAGTCACACAATTGATCCAATCGCACAACTGAACTTCATACGCATAGTTCATTCGCACGATTGGTCCAATCGTCTGTTCATTCGCACGTCTAAGCTCATTCGTTCGGTTCAGCTCAATCGTATAGTTCATTCGTACGACTGAACTCATACGCATAGGTTCATACGCACGATTGACCTCAATCGCACGTGTGAACTCATTCGCACACTTCAATCGTCCGGTTGACTTCAATCGCACGGTTGAGTTTCATCCGCATTCCCCAGTCGCATTAGTCAGTTAGATTGTCAAGTTTTTCAAACCAACTAATCATGGACGAACCGCACTTTGCTTTCTCAGCCAGGAAAGACTCCAGAATTCAGAATCTCTTGCTTTTGGAAAATGAGATCGGAAATCACAAAAAACCACCGAAGCTTCTGTCACTTGACGAATATCCTCAATGGAAGCAACAGTTTGAGATTCATTTAAATGGAGTGGACACCAACTTATGGAGCACTATTGAGACTAGCTACACTATGCCAGTTGGAGTTGACGGTGTTCCAGTGACTCTAAGTAGTTTGAATGAGGCACAGAAGGTTGCGTACAATGCGGAGAAGAAGGCCTATGCATTGTTGACACGTCCATCCCAAAGGATATTTTCCATCAGTTCTCAGAGCACAAGCAGTGTAAGAAGTTATGGAAAGCTCTGGAGAAGCGATATGAAGGAAATGCAACGCTTAAGTCTTTAATGGCTAAAGCTTTGAAGAAGGAATTTGACAACTTCTCGTCAATCGGAAATGAGATTTTGGATGACGTTATCGATCGCTTCTATCATTTGAAGAGTGAACTGCACACTCATGGGGTTAAAACGTCTATAGAAGATAAAGTGTCGAGTCTGGCTGATGGTTTACCTGATAAGTAGGATTCATTCGCTTCCACTTTAAGACATAAAGAGGTGCTGGAAACATTGGATATAAATGATTTTATTCTGAAATTGAGAGATGAAGAGCTACGACATAAGTACAAGTCCAAAAAGGGAACCTACACTCAGAATCCTTCTCTATACAATTTGACTCCTACTACTGCATCTTCTAGTGCACCCTTGCAGACTGCTTTCGTGTCTAACACATCTGCAAACGTTCAAAGTGCATCTTCAGGTGGTGAGTCAAGTGTTTCATTAAGTGTTCAACACAGTTCTGCAGAATCTCAACCGACGAAGTTAACAACAGAGAATCTGAGTAACGTAACTGTGGAAGTTACTAAGTAGCATATGGATTTACTTGCTGCTGTGGTCCATTCGTATGACGGGTTAGTAGCAGGAAAGATTGGTAACTGTCACTTGGCAGACGAAGATTATGAGCAAGTGGATGAAACTGAGCTAGAGAGGATGGATATCATATGGGCTCTAGCTAGTGCTGTGAGAAGAGCTAAGAAATTCATCAAGAAAACAGGACAGAATCTGGTGGCCACAAAGGATACTACTTTTGGATTTGACAAGTCAAAGGTCACCTGTTTCAACTGTGGAGAAAAAGGCCACTTCAAGACAGAATGTGTTAAACCTAAGAAAATAGGAAATGGTAACCCGTTATCATCAACCAACAGACAGGAAAAAGACAAGAAGATAGCTCCAACTAGTCAGGACTCCAAGGCAATGGTGGCACAAGGTGATGAAGGTCAAGACTGGTCTTTTCGCTTCTTATCTGACGGTGAAGCAAATATCACGTTGGTTGAGGATCTAAACGACGACTCAGCAAGTGAGGGGGAGAACTTAACTGAGTTTGATACTGTTGATGTAAATGACTCAATGGCTGCTGTTGATCATCTGGTAGAGGATGAACTGAATAATGCATCGGAAACTCATGAGTAACCCCAGGTTGCATTTGTTGCTGGCACCTCAAACTCTGCACAGGTAGAATTTACTAGGTTATTAGAACATAATGATAACTTGGTAAATGACTTAAAATTTACTAGGTTATTAGAACATAATGATAACTTGGTAAATGACTTAAAACTTTGCATTGAATCTAACAGAGTGTTGAAACAAAATGAAAGCAGTTTTAAAGAGAAAATTGAGTTATTGAGAAAACAACTAAGGGAAACCGAGGTTGTGGATTTTAACCAAGAAAATCACATAAAGTTTTATTTAAATTCAATTGAGGAAGTTAAAAAGGAAAAAGCTATTCTTCAAGTGGAAAATGAGTCATTAAAACAAAGACTGCATAGTTTAGATAGTTCCTCACACATCACAAAAAACTTGGTTAAAGAAAGAAACAATGGGGAAGGGATAGGTTATAAAGTTGTGCTTCCACCACATGAGATCCTTTTGAACACAAAACAACGTCCTGTTAACAATAGTCCTATCAAGGATCATGTGGTGACTACACCTTTGGTCAGTGATCCTGATACTGCAGTTAAATCTGCACCTCAGGTGACTGATCAGAAGGCATCAACTTCGGCCACAAAGGATGAGGTCTTAATTAGGGACTGGGTGGTAGAGGATGATCACATGCCTCTTGGTTTGGGATCAGCTACTGCTGTGTCAAAATCAAAGATTTCAAAAACAACACAGTCTAAACCGGTCAAACAAGATCACCACAATATGAAAAGACAAAATAACCAAAATGTTAAACAAATCAAATTTGTCAAAGAAGGTAAAAAACCTAAAGTTGAGACCAAAAGGACCAATCCTGAAGCGTACTCCCCACCCCACAAAAGATCTCCTAGTCCTGTTGAGAGGAGATCATGCTATACTTATGGACAAAGAGGACACATTTCTTCATGCTGTCCTCACTATCAGACACCTAGACGTAAAATTGAATTGGTTCAGGAAGTTTAACCGTCTTTTTCAAAGCAGAGGTCTAAAACACCTGCAAGATCTTATACCCCTTCCCAACACCAAAGACAACACAGACAAGCCACAGGAAAGTCTGTGATGCCTGAGGCAAAACCGATTTCTGAAAATAAGCCTAAAGTTCAAACTGTTAATCAGTCACCGGTTTACCACAAACAATCCTTAATCAAGGATGGTCTGTGGAAAGCTTAAACATCTGATGTGTCTGATAGTGGTGATAAGAAGAAGAATGATGTTTCTCCAACTCCAAATAGACAGTGGGTGGAGTTTGTGATGTGCGATGCCTCTGGGAAACCCATGCCAGTAAAGGCTTGGGTCCCCCTCCTTAACTAATCTTTTTCTGTTTTTATGCAGGTTGTCCACTACAGTGCTTCTACCAACACATGGATTATCGATAGCGGGGCATCTAGGCACATGACTGGGAATTATTCTCTCCTTTTTAATGTCAAACAAATTAAAGGAGGACATGTTTCCTTTGCTGGTAACAAAGGAGGGTACATCATTGCTCAAGGAGAAGTAGGTAATGAGAAGGTAAAATTTGATAAGATAAATTATGTTCAGCAGTCAGAGAACAATTTACTTTTAGTTTCTTAGATATGTGACAAGGGCTTTAAGGTTATGTTCGACAATAGGAAATGTTACATTCTAAAAAAGGAAATGGATATCCCTGAGGAGCAGGTACTAATGTCAGCTTCAAGGTACAATGATTTGTACGTCTTGG
>BJCO01739223.1:0-11835 GCA_018326465.1 Flaveria floridana
TTAAATTTCATACGCAATCATGCATCATACGTACAAATAGATAATATCATTATTATCTTCCATTATCAGTTGTTATCTTTCATCATCATATTCATACTTTCATTCCATTTCATTTACATTCTCTTTCGTATACATTCTTTCATTTTGTACGTTTCACTATCTTTTATTTTCGTTCTCATACTTTCGTATCGTACTTTTCATCATTCTTTACTTCATACTTTCTTTTCATACGTTACGTCATTCTTTTACTTTCATACGGATCGATGAACAATACCCCGAACATTGTGCACGAAGCTGATGTTAGGCATGTGTTAATTAAATCACGAACATTGTGCACGAAGCTGACCCAGTGAGTGAGGGCAATTCATCTCTCCCTTTCATTCAGACCAATTGAAAATACCCCGAACATTATGCACGAAGCTGATGCTGGGCCTGTGGTAATTAACTCACGAACATTATGCACGAAGCTGATCCAGTCACCTAGTGTATAGCACAAAGGTCTTGTCAATCTTAATGATTGACCCTGCATGCATCGTTCGAGTTATTAAAACCGCACACAGTTGAGCTAACGACAATGTGGTCATGCACCTCCTTTCTATTTGCTTGCAAGCCATTCTTTCTTTTATTACATTTTACTTCTCATCTTTTTTATCTTTTATTTCACTACGTTATACTTTACGTTCTTTCGCTTATTTGTCATACTACGCAAAGTAATAACACAATACTTATCGTATATTGTTTTATAATATATATATATATATACGCTTTGAAAATCATTAAAAGATAACACACTATACTTATATTCATATCATCCATTCATCATACATGACATATCACACCTATCACATCACACATAACATAATAAAGTCCACTTACATCACCCCTGGGAACATCCCAAGTCAAAGCCTACACTTAACATTTTTCCAAAATTCAGAAAAATATTCTAAGTCTTTAGGCGCATGGGCACTATGCAGGCGCATGGCCTTCTGGGCTCATGCGAACACTTAGGCACATGGGAAACTTTTAGGCGCATGGGCCCTGTTTGGGCGCATGGCCAACACTTGGTCATTTCGGGCAACATTCTAGGCACATGGGCACTATGCAGGCGCATGACTGTCTAGGTGCATGGACACTTAGCCAAATTCAGCCTAATTCTAGGCGCATGGCCACTATTTGGGCGCATGGGTTTTGGGCGCATGAGACACTTAGGCGCATAGGCCTATTTCAGACGCATGAGCATCTAACTTAACTAGCCAACATGATTTCAGTCCTAAGTTCAATTCTAACATGTTCTAAGCTTAGTTCTTACACTCTAAGCAACAAAAACACATTCCTAACATAATCATAACATCAATACCACCCAAATCATACCCCACCCGTGAGCACCTACACATACACATACACATACGGGTATGTTGGACCAAAAGAACCAATGAGCCAGATCAGAAAAACCTCTAAGTCCCACAAGACATCACAACAACTGTTGAAAGCTTCATCAGCAGTTTGACAAAGACTGAAGACTTTCAACAGCTGAAGATCAAAGATCTGAAGAACAACAGCTGAAGATCCCAAGTACTGAAGTCAAGTACTGAAGATCAAAAGCTGAAGTACTGAAGAATTGAAGATCAACAACTTATGCACAAAGTCTGAAGACAAAGACTAAAGACATCAGCTGATGACAACTACTGAAGTCATCAGCTGATGAAACATCTAAAGATCAAAGTCTGAAGACCAAGTGCTGAAGCTTCAGAGTTTGTCACAACAGCTGAAGAAGTTGTCTTCAGTTGTTGTGATGGTTTTTCTTTTTTCAGTAGTTTGTATTTTCTCTTTTCAGTAGTTTGTACAACAGCTGAAGAGTTTGTTTTTCAGTTGTTATAGTTCAGTAGTTGTAAACGACTGAAGAGCTTGTTCTTCAGTCGTTGTAATACTTGCAGTAGTTTCTTTTCTTCAGTAGTTTGTAATAAGTTAGAACACTTAGCTTTTTGTAAGAAGATGTCAGCTGTTTGACATCTTCAGTAGTTTAGTATTCTTTCAGTAGTTGGTTAATAACCGTTTGATGTCACTATCAAGTAACATCAGCATACGTCATTTCTCCTATAAAAGGAGATGACCTAATTGTAATCCTTGCCGAAGCGTGTGATTCAATAGAAAACACCTTTTCACAGAATTGTTCTCTTTCTCTATAATTTTACTGTTACATGCAAAATCATTTGTGTTCTTGCTTATTTGTTTAATTCTCTTGCTAAATCCGCTGCGAATACAACCTAATTGATCAAACTAGAGACTGAGATCCTTTCAGGGTAACATAACCACTTTTATAAAAACATACATACATGCCTTTCTAGTCCCAAAAATCAGTTAAAACATGTAAAAAGGGGGTTTTAGAACTCACCTTTGCAACTCACAAGTATATCTTCTTCCAGACTTGTATGCACAAGAGTTCAAACTCCTAAAACAAGCACAACAACCACCAAAACATAACAACACTTAGAAATCGGTTTCTAAGGTGGAAAACCTCAAAGAACCGAGCCAATTAACATCAAAACACTCACCTTAGAACTACTTCTTCTTTCTTGTCCCGAAGCTTTCTGCTCTTTCTCTCTCTAAAATCCGAACAAAAGGTGATGTGCAAGGAGTATGGGCGGCCATGCTCCTTTTGTACAAAATATAATATATTATTTTGTACTTTTACACCTTTAACCCCTCAATTTGGGTTTTATTACATTTCCTCCTTTTTGTTCTTCTTTTACAACTTTTAAAATATCCGAGTGTTACACTTAGGCGCATAGGCAGTGGGTGCATAGGAAAAACTTAGGTGCATGAGCCATACTTGGGCGCATGGGTAGTGGGCGCTTGAATACTTAGGCGCATGAGCCATACTTAGGTGCATGGGCAGTGGGCGCATGGGGAAATTTGGGGGTATAGGCAAAGTGTTAGGCGTATAGGCAAAGTGTTGGGCGCATAGGCATTCTAGGCGCATGAACACTTAGGAGCCTGGGCAGGTTTAGGTGCATGGGCAAGGACTTAGGCGCATGGGTAAATTCTAGGCGCATGAGGACTATAATGGGCGCATGGGAAGTTGTTCTATTCGACTTGCACTATTTTCAGACGCAAATCATTATTCTAACAAGTTCTTAACCCGTTTCTAACATACCAAGCATCTAAAACCGGCATGTAAACATGAAACACAAGCATAGCATAACCAAACACACACTCACCCGTATAAACAGGGTAAAACATACGATATAACACACTGAAATTTATAAAAAGTTAGTTACATACATTTTCAGCCTCAAAACAAGTTTAAAACAGTAAAACTGAAGATCTAGAACTCACCTGTTGCAGCCTTTAAGCAAAAGTCCACCAAACTCAAGGGCACAAGGAGTTCAAACACCTAAACACACAAAAACACACAATTGAACACCAAAGACCACCTAAGAATCTGTCCCGAAGCTGAAAACTAAGCTGAAACTGAACAAAACACATGAAAAACACTCACCTAAGCAAATTCACACCTTCTTCCCACTTAAGAACTGAGAGAACTCCTGCTTCTTCTTTTGCAACTGAGAAAGAGAGTGGGTAAAAAGGTGATAGTGGCGGCCATGCTCTTTTAAACATAAAAAATTAAATTTTGTCCTTTTGTACACTTTAGCCCCTCCACTTATGTAAATACTCCTTTCTTTCTTTCTTCTTTTCTTTTCTTAATATATTTTCGGGTGTTACAAGCCCACCCCCCTTATAGAGATTTTGTCCTCGAAACCTGTCATTCTTCAAACAGTTATGGGTAATACTGTCTTATTTCTTCCTCAGTCTCCAACGTAGACTCGGATCCCTTCATGTGCCTCCACTGTAATCGCACCAATGGAACCACTTTATTCCGTAATCTTTTCTCTTTTCGGTCAATGATTGCCATGGGTTTCTCTAAATAATTGAGCCGTTCATCCACTTCAATGTCCTCCAGTGGTACGATCATATCTTCATCCGCTAGGTATTTTCTTAGATGAGATACATGGAATGTTGGATGGATCCCACTTAACTCATTGGGTAGCTCCAACCTATAGGCCACCACTCCTACTCGAGCAATGATTCGGAAAGGTCATATATACCTCGGGCTCAACTTACCCTGCTTTCTGAATCGAATAACCCCCTTCCAAGGTGAATCCTTCAACATAACTTTATCACCCACCTTGAGTTCAATCGATCTATGCCTCTTGTCAGCATATGACTTTTGCCTATCTTTCGCTGCCCTCATAAAGGCCTTAATCTTCTCCAACTTTTCAGTCGTAGCCTTGATCACTTCAATGCTCCCCAACTCCTTCTGTCCGATGTCACCCCAACATACGGGCATTCTACACCTCCTATCGTATAACATCTCATATGGTGGCATACCAATGCTAGCATGATAAATGTTGTTGTATGAGAATTCAGCTAATGGTAAGTGTTCGTCCCAGCTTCCACCGAAATTGATGACGCATGCCCGAAGCATATCTTCCAGCGTCTGGCCGGTCCTTTCCAATGGACCATCTGTCTGAGGATGGTAAGCCGTACTGATACGTAACCTCATCCCTATCACATCGTGGAATCTCTTCCAAAATTTAGATGTAAACCGGGTGTCACGGTCAGACACAATAGGCACCGGTATACCATGACGAGTTATAATTTCCTTGATAAACAACTCCGCTAACCTCTCAGATGAATATGTCTCACGGATCGGTAGAAAGTGAGCACTCTTCGTCAAACGGTCAACTATTTCCCATATGGCTGTATAACCCCTTGGTGTGCCGACAGCTTCATTATGAAGTCCATGGTGATACAAGTAGTGCCTCCAAATATTCAATGCAAAGACCACAACTGCTAGCTCTAAATCGTGGGTAGGGTAGTTAGCCTCGTGGTTTTTTATCTTCAATTGTCGGGACGCATAGGCTATGACTCTCCCTTGTTGCGTCAACACGCAACCCAATCACGAATAAGAAGTATCCAAATATACCGCCAAGTCTTCGCTTCCTTCGGGTAATGTCAAGAAAGGAGCTTGCGTCAATCTCATCTTCAACTCCTCGAAAGCCTTCTCTTGCTCTTGACCCCATACAAACTTCACATCTTTATGAGTCAACTTGGTTAACGGAGAAGCTATCTTGGAGAAGTCTTGGATAAATCTCCTGTAATAACCCGTCAAACCCAAGAAATTGCGGATCTCGGATGGCGTCCTTGGGGATTTCCATTGTATCACCGCCTCAACCTTTGCTGGGTCTACCATGATTCTTTTGAAATTTACCACATGAACCTCACGCAACCAAAACACGTACTTGGAGAACTTGGCATACTTCTCCCTTTTAAGCGTTTCTAGCACCTCGCAAATGTGATTGGCATGTTCCTCCTCGATCCTTGAATAAATCAGGATGTCATCGATAAACACAATCACTGATTTATCCCACATCGGTCAGCACACTCGGTTCATTAAATCCATAAAGGCAGCTGGCACATTAGTTAAACCAAAAGACATCACGAGAAATTCGTAGTGTCCATAACGCGTATGAAAAGCCGTTTTGGGAATATCTTGCTTCTTTACCTTCAACTGATGGTAACCAGATTAGAGGTCTATTCTTGAAAACCAACAGGCACCTTGGAGCTGATCAAACAAGTCATCAATCCTTGGTAATGGATACTGATTCTTGATTGTCAACTTGTTCAGCTCGTGGTAGTCGATACACATCCTCATACTATTATCCTTCTTCTTTCAAAATAAGACCGGAGCACCCCAGGGAGAGGTACTCGGTCAATGAACCCTTTATCCAACAACTCATGCAACTGAACCACCAGTTCCTTCATCTTGAACGGAGCCAGACGATATGATACCTTGACAACAGGTTGAGCACCAGGTATTAGGTCAATCTGGAACTCGATCTTGCGGTCAGGTGGCACATATGATAAAACTTCTGGGAATATGTCTGGAAAATCACACACAACTGCTACGTCAGACAAATGTGGTATTGACGCATCCACATTCTTCAAGTAAGCCAGGTAGGCACTACATCCACATTTCATGCACTTCTCTGCCACAACCATCAAAATCACCTTCGAAGCCGTGCAAACTCTATCACCATAAATCATCACCAAACTCCCATTGGACGAGATCAATCGAATCATCTTCTTGCGACACACGATATTTGCCTCATAGGCTGCTAGCCAATCCATCCCTAGGACCACGTCAAATCCACCTAAGGTCATCATAAACAGTCTAGCGGGGAACCTATGACCTTCCAATTCTATCACATAATGCTCTAAGGCATCAGATATCCTAGTGGATTTACCATTAGCAGTTTCTACATCGAAGGGCTCATCAATACTTTTACTTCTAACGGGCAAATTAGTACAGAAAACAGCAGAAATGAAACCCCTACTAGCACCAGAATCAAATAACATAGAGGCATAAGTTTGGTTTACTAGGAATGTACCTGACACGACAACAGGGTCCACTCTATCTTGCTCATGAGTCGTAGTAAAGTCCCTTGCCCTGGCCTTCTGCACTTCCTTCCCTTTTTCAGCCTCTTTCCCTACTTTCGAGCTCTCAGCCCTTGGCTTCTTGCACTCCCGACTCATGTGACCTCTTCTTCACAGTTATAGCACTTAATCACCCCACAATCCCTCGCTATATGCCCTGTCTTCTTGCACTTAAAACAGATGGTCAAACCCCATCTGCATTCTCCTACGTGTTCCTTCCCACACTTGTTACACATCCTCATCCCTGTACCTGGCGTAACCACCTTTCGGTCATCTACCCTTGCCTTTTTGTTTTTGGGAGTGAAACCACCCTTGCCGAATCACTTCCCGTTCTAGTTTCTATCACTGCTACTTTTCTTACTCACCTCTACCACTGTCGGGTCTCTCTCATCATACAGCCTTCCTGCCAGATCAACCACTGACCTAAACGTACCTGCTTGGGCGGTGATCAAGTATATGCGGATATCTGCTGGCAAACCTTGGATGCACCTCTTGATCTTTCATGACATGGGTGTCACCTGGTCTAGCACCAGCCTTACAATCTCGTTAAACTTTGTCGTATACTTTTTGTGTGTCATGGTTCCCGCCTCCAACTGTATGAACTCTCTCTCAATCTTGTCGAGTTCCCTGTCAGGACAAAACTCCTTGACCAAAGCTTCTTCAGTTCACTCCACCTCATCCTTCCAATCTCCCTGCTACCCTTGGCCTGGATAATGTTGTCCCACCAGCATAAGGCCTAATCCACAAGTGAGTGGGTAGCAAACTTCACCTTTTGATCCTCCCTATATTCGCCGATCTCCAACACAGCCTCCATTTCTCTCACCCATCGGTGAGCAGCAGCAGCATCACCATTGCCATAAAAAGTTGGGTGTCTACATCTTTGGAATGCCCCGTAGTTACAGCCCTGTGCAGTTTCCTGCACAGCCTCCTCCTCATCATCATCACTGGAGGCAACCATCTTAGCCTCGGGTTGCTCCCTTTCTTATCTCTCATCATTCCCTCTCTTAGCTGCCTTCTCCTTCTCTTTCTTCTCCTTCTTCTCATCCTCCCTCTTCGCTTTAATTACCTCGGTCACCATAGACGGCAGAATCGTTTGCATGACTAGATAAACCTCCTCAACTACCGTCTTTTTCACTGAAGCCCTCAAGTTAGCACTCTCATCACCACCTTCCTGGTGATGAATCTCAGGCTCTTCATATGTCATTTCGGTAGCTCTAGCCCTGTTTCTCGTGACATGCGGTCCAGCACCACGTCCACCACGTACTCCACCTCGTGAGGCCTTTGATGATCTACCACCAGCCATCTCTAAACACTTTAAGATTTAAACACCTATATGATCATTCAAAGAAATAGCTCAGATGATGTCAAGTATAGTAAGTCCCTAATTACAGTGGCCAGTTATGATTAGCCACTTACTTTACTCTTCATACCCTAAGCATTTCCTATCCTGACTATATCAGTATTCAAATCTACTAAGAGCACATAAGTCAAATAACACAAGCACATAATACCGATTAGCTTTAAGAAAATTATCTGACGGCACGTAGCTACTTGGGTTGGCATCCTTCCATTTGATCCTATTTTCAGTTTAAGTTTAGGTTTTTGAAATAATTTACCCATTTCTCTTAAACTTTGGCTATGATACCAACTTGTAAGGCCCCGTTTTCAGGGACCCCACAGTTGGTCATTCACAACATCATTTATATTAGAACACACCAAGATTGCCTTTAAAATAAATAATACCTTGCAGCAGAATGATTTAAACATAACCATTTTATGCATTAATAATCACTTTTGCCAAATAATACATTGTTTTTAAAGTTATAGAAGAATAATTAGTTACATTACAAGACAAAAGTATTATTTCTGCAAAAGATGGATGCTAGTCTCTTATTTGCCAAGTAGCTTCACCCTCATGCCACCCCTAGTAACAAGTTACCAGCCAACTGAAAATGCATCAAAGTCAACATTGATGAGTGAGTTCTAGTTTTATAAATAAAATACTTTCCTTTCATTTGAAATATATTCTTTACTTTCATACATGGTCATTCATCATACATACATCAAGGTAATATCATTATTTATCTTCTATTACCGTACATATTAGTTCGGTCATCATATTCATTTCTTATCATTCGTTTCATTTATTTCGCACATTTCAAACTTTTATTCATTATCTTTCACTTTCATCTAGACCAATGTCATATGCTATACCCCAAACATTGTGCACGAAGCTTGTACGGGGTCGAAGTCTATAAATAGACCCCTAACATTGCGCACGAAGCTGACTCCAGTACTGGGGCAAGGGACAAGGGTCCCGTTTCGTACATATTGGTCAATCACCAAGATTGGCCCCTGTGTGCATTCTCATGGGTTAGCTAAACCGCACACAATTGAGCTAACAACTTCTCAATAAGTTGTGATCCTCCATAAATTTGCTTGCAAGACTTTCATTCATTTGTTATGTTCCACTTTTTATTATCTTTAATCTTTCACTTCATTTATGATAATACTTTACGTACACCACCATAACACACCATATAAGGTCACGTAGTAATACGTAATATGGAACATGCATAACAGGCATCAAACATGCATAATGCTAACAAAAGTAACCACCATAACATCCCAGGTCTTAGTCTTTAAATTTCTATTTCCCAAATTTTAGAAAAATGTCTAAGTTATTAAGGCCTGCATGAGTACTATATAGGCGTATGAGTACTATACAGGCGCATAAACAGCTGGGACGCATGGGAAAAACTTAGGCGCATGGGAAGATTTGGGTGCATGGACACTGCTTGGGCGCATGAGCCATACTTAGGGGCATGGGTAGTGGGCGCATGGTAGGCGCATGAGCCACCCTTTGGCGCATGGGCAGTAGGCGCATGAATACTTAGGCGCATGAGCACACTTAGGCGTATGGGCAGTGAACGCATGGGGAAATTTGGGCGCATAGGCAAGTGTTGGGCGCATGGGCATTCTAGGCGCATGAACACTTAAGCGCCTGGGCAGGTTTAGGCGTATGGGCAAGGACTTAGGCGCATGGGTAAATTCTAGGCGCATGAGGACTATAATGGGCACATGGGCAGTTGTTCTATTCGACTTGCACTATTTTCAGACCCTAATCATTATTTTAACATGTTCTTAACCTGTTTCTAACATAACAAGCATCTAAAACCGGCATGTTAACATGAAACACAAGCATAGCATAACCAAACACACACTCACCTGTATAAACAGGGTAAAACATACGGTATAACACACTGAAAGTTATAAAAGTTAGTTACATACATTTTCAGTCTCAAAACAAGTTTAAAACAGTAAAACCGAGGATCTAGAACTCACCTGTTGCAGCCTTTAAGCAAAACTCCACCAAACTCGAAGCAACAAGGAGTTCAAACACCTAAACACACCAAAACACACTACCGAACACCAAAGAACACATAAGAATCGGTCCCGAAGCTGAAAACTCAGATGAAGCCAAACAAAACGCATGAAAAACACTCACGCAAGCAAATTCACAACTTCTTCCCACTCAAGAACCGAGAGAACTCCTTCTTCTTCTTTTGCAACCGAGAAAGAGAGTGGGTAAAAAGGTGATAGTGGCGGCCATGCTTTTGTAAACATAAAATAATAAAGTTTTGTTCTTTTGTACACTTTAGCCCCTTCACTTATGTTCACCTTTTTTTCTTTATTCTTTTCTTTTCATAATATATTTTTGGGTGTTACACCGCATAATTTGGATGGTTTATTACAAAGGCTTTAGAAAACAAGATATATGCTTATGGAGGTAATTAAAAGGTTGTAGATGTGGAATTTTGATGAATGGATTTCCTGAGCCTAGGGGAGATTATAAGGATTAAATCTAGATGCTCCATAAATCCAAAACAAGTTTTGAAGAATTAAAGACTTAGTCACGCGAGAACCTTAGTTACCACACGAGAACTACTTCTCTTAAGAGAACGTCTTGTGTTCATCTTGGTTTCACATTGTTTAATTTCCATATTTTGTATTATGAGTTCTCTCTGGAATATAAAGTGCAAATATTATATTTACATCTTGTGTTCTTCTTGGTTTCACGTTGTTTAATCACTCCAATCATTATTTATTTCACATTTGACGGTTTGAGATAGATCTATTTGTGATTTCCTAGATCTTACATGCCTAAATCAAATTAGGGTTTGAATTGCTGTTTTCTCTAAGTTTCTTCCTCACACTATATTCTGTGTATCATGCCCTAGCTTTTCTAAACAATGGAGACCGCCTTCAATTGGTGATACTTTTTAACCAACGCTCTGCTACCATGTTGAGGCCTTGGATCGATTAATAATAGGATCATAATCTAGATAAACAATTTATTAAAAGTATAAATAGATTGTGTAAGGACTCAAGGCGGAAGAACATGGTTAAACACAACACACAATTTCACACACAAATACACTACAAGTCCACACTCAAAACGTTGTACAAGATGGGTATTTATACCCTTACAATAGTAGTTAAAAACTAATAAAACTAACATAAGTTACCCTTAAAATTCCTGCTAATTTACAATAGTTTGACTTTTTTGTTTGACTTTTATACATATTAATTTTGACTCTTGATTTTTGATTAATTGCTTAATTACTTCTATTTCCAACAATAAGGCCTAGTCCGTAAATCCACTTCTCTTCATTTTTGTCCTACGGTTGGTTCACTATGCCACATGTTTAGTTTGGTTATGATCATCAAGTGCCTAGCCCTAGTTGTAGGCAACATTCATCCTCGCTACCACAACAACTACCCTTACAACTTCTACTGTCACCACTATACTATAGTCGTAGGCGCTTTTGTCCCCACAACCACAAACCATTGCTGCCAAAACAGACACAATGTTAATCTCCACTCATATCATCACCACTACCACCATCCTTGTGCTTCCATAACCCATTGCCAAAGTTGCCATGACCGCCGCCATGCCCTGGTCTACCTTGTCGCTACCACCACCATTGTCAAAGTCGGTGATTCCACAACGACCATCATCGTCATCGCTACTATCTCGACTCCCACCAATTGTCAAGTTAAAGTCTAGTTCATTTGCCATTAAGTCATACTTTATTAGTTATTTATTTCTTAAGGCTAGCATGGATGGTTGTTTAGGGAGAACACAAAGCAAGAGGATCGATGAAATTTAATGTCTTGTCCACTTAAAAAAACAAGTAAAAACATTAGATTGAAAATTACGTGCACGGTTGCATATAAACATGGTCAAGCAAGGGAAATTGGAAAGACTTAGGGGCTGTTTGATTGTGCTGACTGAGTAAGATCTGACTGAGTCAGAAGCTGACCCAGTAAGAA
>BJCO01739225.1:0-12332 GCA_018326465.1 Flaveria floridana
ATATTAATAGATATAACATTCAACAACCAATAAACATTCAATGAAGAGTTTTTCATTTCATATATCAAACATTACATCAGTGTTACAAAATGAAAGTCAATTACATTTAAGTTCACTTGAACTAGAACTAGGGACATGTGTACCAACAGTATTTGACATCAGCGAGTGTCGAGAAGACCAGAGGGTGAAATTTGCTACGCACTCATTTGTGGATACGACCTTATGTTGGTGGGAAAATATTGTCCAGGCCGAGGGTAGCAGGGCCATTAGCAAAATGAGGTGGTAGGAGTTGAGAAAACTGGTGATTGTGGAATTTTGTCCTCATCAAGAACTCAGCAAAATAGAGAGGGAGTTCCAGTAGCTGGAGGCTGGCACGATGACATACCAGCAATACACCACCAAGTTCAATGAGATGGCGAGGTTGGTGCCGGATCAGGTGACGTCGGTGTCAAGGAAGATCAAGAAGTGCATACAAGGATTGCCAGCTGACGTACACAGGCATTTGATCCCTCCCCGGCCGGGTACCTTTCGATCAGTGGTGGACCTGGCGGGTAGGTTATATGATGAGAGAGAAGTGGCGGTAGTCGAGGTGAAGAGGATGGGCGATGGTGAGAAGAGTTGAGGAAAGAAGAGGTTTGGACTTGGTAGTTTCACTCCAAACAACAAAAGGAGGAGATTGGATAACCGGAGGATGGTGTCCCGAAGTTCAGGGATGAAAAAGTATGGTGAGTTTGGAAGAGAGCACGTGGGCGAGTGTAAGTAGGGGATGAATGCGTGCTTCAAATGTGGGAAGCCCTGTCATGTGGCGAAGGTGTGTGGACTTATACGATGTTATAACTGCGGTGAGGAAGGCCACATGAGTAGGGACTGCAAGAAGCCACAGGCTGAGAGTTCTAGAGCTAAGAAGAGGCCGGAGGAAGGAGGACAGAGGGCAAGCGCCAGGGCATTCACAATGACAAGGGAGGAGGCTAGGACGGACCCCGATGTTGTGTCGGGTACGTTTTTAGTAAACCAAACTCTTGCTTCTTTGTTATTTGATTCCGGTGCTAGTAGGAGTTTTATTTCTGTTGCTTTCTGTGCTAATTTGCCTATTAGTATTAGATGTATTGATGAGCCCTTTGAGGTAGAAACTTCCATAGGTAAGTCTACAAGGATTTCTGACTTGATTGAGGGATGTGAAATAGAACTAGAAGGTCATAAATTCCCAGCTAGACTATTTGTGATAACCTTAGGCGGGTTTGATGTAGTCCTAGGAATGGATTGGTTAGCAGACTACAAGGTGAACATTGTGTGTCGTAAGAAGATGATTAGACTGAAAGCGCCTGACGGGAGTTCGGTGACGATATATGGTGATCGAGTTACTATGATTCTGAAGGTGATTTCGTTGGAGGTGGCAGGAAAGTGCATGAGGTGTGTATGTACTGCCTATTTGGCCTACATAAAAGATGTGGACATGTCAACACCATAATTGTCCGATTTACCGATGGTGTGTGACTTTTCCGATGTGTTCCCAGAGGACTTATCAGGTGTGCCACCGGATCATGAAATCGAGTTTCAAATTGACTTGATACCCGATGCTCAGCCTGTAGCTAAGGCACCGTATCAGTTGGCGTCGACGGAGATGAAGAAATTGATGGAGCAACTGCAGGAGTTACTTGATAAGTGTTTCATCAGACTGAGTATCTCTCCTTAGGGTGCTCCGGTCTTGTTCGTAAAGAAGAAGGACGGTAGTATGAGGATGTGTATTGACTACTGTGAATTGAACAAGTTGACGGTGAAGAATCGGTATCCATTATCGAGGATTGATGACTTGTTTGATCAGCTCCAAGGTGCCAGTTGGTTCTCGAGTATAGAGTTTCGATCTAGCTACCATCAGTTGAAGATGAAGGAGCAAGATATTCCTAAAATAGCTTTTCGTACGCGTTATGGAGACTACGAGTTTCTTGTTATGTCTTTTGGTTTAACTAACGCTCCAGTTGGTTTTATAGACTTGATGAATCGAGTGTGTCGGCCGATGTTGGATAAATCAATGATTATGTTTATTGATGATATCCTGATTTACTCGAGGAGTGAAGAAGAGCATGCCGGTCATATTCGGGAAGTGTTGGAGAAACTGAGAAAGGAGAAGCTGTATGCTAAGTTCTGGTTGCGCGAAGTCCAGTTCTTAGGTCACGTGGTAAATCCCAAGGGGATTATGGTAGATCTGGCAAAGGTGGAGGCAGAGATGCAATGGAAGTCTCCAAAGACACCATCCGAGATCCGTAGTTTCTTAGGATTGGTGGGATATTATCAAAGATTCAACCAAGACTTCTCCAAGATAGCTTCTCCATTGACTAAAATGACTTGTAAGGATGTGAAGTTCGTATGGGGTCAAGATCAAGAGAAGGCTTTTGAGGAGTTAAAGATGAGGCTGACGCAAGCTTCTGTCTTGTCGTTACCCGACGGAAGCGAGGACTTGGTAGTCTATTCGGATGCTTCTTACTCGGGATTGGGTTGTGTGTTAATGCAACGAGGGAAGGTTATACCCTACGTATCCCGACAGTTGAAAGTTCATGAGGTTAATTATCCTACTCATGACTTGGAGCTGGCAACGGTGGTTTTTGCCTTAAAGATTTGGCGGCACTATTTATACGGGACGAAGTGCACCATCTTCACTGACCACAAGAGCTTGAAGTACTTCTTCAAGCAGAAGGATTTGAACATGAGGCAGAGGCGATGGTTGGAGCTCATAAAGGATTACGATTGCAAGATCCATTACCATCCGGGCAAGGACAACGTGGTGGCAGATGCCCTTAGCCGAAAGGAGACACCTGAGCCGATTCGGGTGAAGGCATACCAGTTGATTATGACCTCTGATGTGATGACACAGGTCAAGGATTTTCAAGAAGAGGCTTTGAAATAGGATCGTATTAACTCTAAAAGAATGAGAGGTCTAGTCACAGAGTTGGGTGAAAACACTCTCGGTGTTACAACCTGATATGGGCGGATGTGGATTCCTCGTTACGGGAACTTACGTGGAAAGATCATGGATGAGGCTCATAAGACTCGATATTCCATTCATCCCAGTGCTACCAAGATGTACCATGATATGAAGAAGGATTATTGGTGGCTGGGTATGAAGCGTGACGTAGCAGAATACGTGAGTAAGTGCCTTACTTGTTTATAAGTGAAGGCAGAGCATCAGAAGCCGTACGGGAAAATCCAACCTTTGGATATACCTGAGTAGAAGTGGGAGCATATCACCATGGACTTTATTACGAAGTTACCGCGTACCCCGAGAGGGTATGATGCTATTTGGGTGATACTTGATCGTTTGACGAAGAGTGCTCACTTCCTACCGACCCGCGAGACGTATTCCTCCAAGAGATTAGTGGATTTATTTATCAAGGAGATTGTAGCTCGTCATAGTGTACCGGTGTCGATTGTATCTTATCGTGACACTCGGTTTACATCCAAGTTTTGGAAGAAATTCCACGATGCGATGGGGACGAGGCTACATATCAACACGACTTATCATCCTCAAACGGGCGGTCAGTCTGAGAGAACAATCCAGACACTCGAGGATATGTTCAGAGCATGCGTAATCGATTTTGGAGAAAGTTGGGATGATCATTTACCGTTAGAATAATTCTCGTATAACAATAGTTATCACGCCAGCATTGGCATGCCACCGTACGAGATGGTATATGGTAGGAGATGTAGGACACCTGTTTGTTGGGGTGATATTGGTCAGAAGGAGTTGGGAAGTGTTGAGGTGATTAAAGCTATGACTAAAAAGCTACAAAAGATCAAGGCCTTTATGAAGGCAGCTAAGGATAGACAGAAGTCGTATGCTGATAAGAGATAAAGACCGATTGAGTTCCACGTGGGTGATAGGGTTATGTTGAAAGTTTCACCTTAGAAAGGTATCATTCGGTTTCGAAAGCGGGGCAAGTTGAGCCCGAGGTACATAGGGCCTTTCCGAATCATTGCTCGAGTAGGAGAGGTGTCCTATAGGTTAGAACTACCTGATGAGTTAAGTGGAATTCACCCGACATTCCATGTATCTCATCTGCGAAAGTGTTTAGCAGACGAGGATATGGTTGTACCACTGGAGGATATTGAAGTTGATGAATGGCTCAACTATGTGGAGCAACCAGTGGCAATCATTGATCATAAATAGAAAAGGTTAAGGAATAAAGTGGTTCCTCTTGTGCACATACAATGGAAGCACATGAAGGGATCCGAGTCTACGTGGAAGACCGAAGAAGAGATGAGGCAGCATTACCCTCATTTGTTTGAGGAATAATAGGTTTCGGGGACGAAACCTATGTAAAGGGGTGGACTTGTAACACCTGGATATTTTAAAATGAATTAAAAGAAGAATAAAAACGAAGAAAATATAATTTAACCAAAGTAGAGGGGTTAAAAGTGTCAAAATGACAAAAAGTATCAAAAGTTGGTACAAAAAGGTAGCATGGCTGCCCACTCTACCTGCATACCAACTTTATGTCGAGTTCTAGAGAGAAAGAGTAGAAAGCTCTCAGATTTTTGAAGAAGAACAATAAGAAACCGAATTCAAGGTAAGAATTTGTTGTTTTAAGTGTTCTTGACTGATTTTAGTTTGAGTTTATGCTTATGTATGTGTATGTACATTTGTGTGTGTGTGTTTTGGTGGGTTTTAGGCGTGTGACCTCATAGCAACCGGGTTTAAAGAAGTCTGCGTGAAAGTTTGACAAAGGTGAGTTTCTAGAACCCCCTTTTTAACATGTTTTTAACTGATTTGGGGCTACAAATGCATGTAAATATGTTTTCATAAAAATGGGTTTTCACCCATATGTGTGTGAATGAATATGTATGTGGGTGGGTGTAAGTTTGGGATAGATTTGTAGTTATGTTCATGTTATGATGCTTAGAATATTAGTACTAAGCTTAGATCATGATATATGTTGGTTTGGGGACTGATTTATGTTGATTAGGTATAAGTTGGTTGCCCATGCGCCTACACAGTGGCCCATGCACCCAACGGTCGAAAACTGCCTAAGTGTGCCAACTGCCCAAAACCCTATGCGCCTGAATAGTGTCCAAGCGCCCAAAGGCCCATGCGCATGCATAGTGCTCATACGCCTAGAGTTTGCTCAGAATGGAAGTGTCAGGCCCAAGCGCCTGAATAGTGTCCAAGCGCCCAAAGGCCCATGCGCCTAAGTGTTTATGGTTTAAGTATAAGTTCAGGCGCCCGCATAGTGGCAAAACGCCTAAACAGGGCAGAAACATCCAAATAGTTCCCATGCGCCCAAACACTTAAAATTATTTCTGAATTTTGAGGAAAAATAGAATTTTAGGGTTTGACCCTAGTTTGACTTGTAAGCTATTTTGGACTATTCTAAGCATGAATAAGTCAGGGTTTATGAGTAGTATACGCATGATAATATGATTAATGTGTGACATGCACGTGTATATGAATTGTTACCTTTTATTAGTTTTCAAAACGTATTTATATTATATTATAAAATACGTTAACTATTATGTTATTACTTTACGTAGTATGACGAACGAGTGAATAAAGGTAAAGTGTAATACAATGAAAAGAAAGATAACAAAGATGAAAAATAAAACGTAACGATAGAAAGAAAAGGCTTACAAGCAGAAAGAAAGAATGACTACAACTCTTTGTGAGTTGATAGCTCAACTGTGTGTTATAATGTGCGATTTTAACCCATGAGGGTTCACACACAGGGGGAAATAGTCTAGGTGACTGAACCCATAGTACGAACGAGATCCTTGTCATTCGACCCCCGGGCTTTGTGCCAATTAGAAATGAGGCTTTGTGCCCGGAATGGTGGTTTCGGACCACGGGCTTTATACCAACAGTAATGTGGCTTTGTGCCTAGGATTGTGGCTTCGGGCCACGGGCTTCGTGCCAATTAGTAAAGGAGCTTTGTGCTTGGAACGGAGGTTTTGGACCGTGATGGGGGAAAATCCTGACAGGATCTAGAATTAGTACGAAACAAGCAAGACGATAAAGTATGAAACGAACGAAGTGACAAAGTATGAAATGAACGAAGTGACAAAGTATGAAACAAACGAAGTGACAAAGTATGGAAAGAACGTTAACAAAAGATAGTGATAAATTACAAGACGAATGTTATCGAAAGATAATAATAAAGTATGAAACGGGATCCTTGTCATTCGACCTCAGAAATCATAGCTGCGTGCCATGAGGGGGGAAAAGGTTAACAGGATCTAGATAGAAGTGAAAGATAATAGTTAATGTACGAAAATGCGATAAGTACTAAATGTGTGATATGAACGAAACGAACGATGAAGGAAGATAATAAATATTACCTTGTTGTACATATGATGTGTGATCATGTATGATAGTAAAGAAAATGTTTTAATGAGCGAAAGGTAATATATATTTTATAAAACTAGAACTCACTTAGCAACGCTGACTTTTATGTATTTTCCAGTTGCCAGGTGAGAGTTGCTGAGGATGGCACGGGGCAGCTACTTGACATTTTTAGGATGGCATCCATTTGTATAAAAATGTCGTTTTTATGATGTAATGCAATTATGATATTTTGTAACAGTTACTAAATTGTATTATTTTGCAAAAGCTGTCATCAATATATGAAATGGTTTTAAGTTATTCCGCTGTGATGTTTTAAATAAATGTATATTGTATGACTTATGTGCGATGAATGACCAACTGTGAGGTGCCCGGGAATGGGGCCTTACAAGATATTATTCTCCCGAACTCTAGTGTATAGAAATTTAAAACCTTTGGGTGTCGGGTATACCCATATCTTTGGGATTATGCTCCTCACAAACTTGCTCCAAGAAGTCTTCCTTGTGTTTCCATGGGTTACTCGTCACAACATAAAGGTTACTGATGTCTTGAACCAAGAACGTCTTGCATATATATCACCTTCTATGCTAAGTTTGCTGAGCACTTATTTCCATTTTATAGCTCCATAATATCTACTTATGATTCATCACTAACTTTACAAACGTTTTTGGATGAGCCCACTTTTACCATCCCTGATTCGGCATCACCATCGCCACAAACTCACCCAACTCAATCGGTCCCATGCGGGCTACGTAATGATGAGTCTGCCACCTTAGGGCCTAATCAGCCCACTCCTTCCCTTGTCTAACATACTATTCAGTCTACTAGACCCATTCAGCCTACTGAACCTAATCCGTTAACTGAACATCTGCCTTCTGTTGGGCCAGCTCCATCTTCTCGGCCCATATCGCCAGTGGCTTCTACTTCTACCCCTCCCCCTGATGGGTTCTCATCCCTCATACAGGGTGATGAACCATCCACTAGTGCTCCTCTCTTTCAACGCATCCAATGATTATAAGGTCCAAGGATGGCATTTTTAAACCAAAACACCATGCAAATTTGGTACACATCGAACCTCTATACCAAGCTCTTTTTGCTTCCCATGAACCCAAGGGTTTAAATCGGCTTCTAAATATTCTAATTGGATGTAAGCTATGCAAAAGGAGCTAGATGCTCTTGCTAACAATAATACGTGGACCTTGGTTCCACGTCCCCATAATTATAATGTTGTTGGGTCTATATGGCTCTTTTGAACTAAATATAGAGCTGATGGATCTATAGGAAGATACAAAGCTTGACTCATTGCTCAAGGATTTAGTCAAGTACCGGGACAAGATTATTCTCACACATTTAGTCCTATTGTTAAGGCATCCACCATTCATGTTATTCTCTCATTAGCTGTGATCAACAATCGGAAACTCCACCAACTTGATGTTAATAATGCTTTCCTTCATGGTTAATTATATGAGCTCGTGTTTATGGAACAACGTCCCGACTTTGTTGACTCTCAGTTTCCTAATCATGTATGTCGCCTTAATAAGGCCATTTATGGTCTTAAACAAGCTCCAAGAGCATGGTTTCATCGCCTTAGCCAATTTTTGCTTCACCATGGCTTTGTATGCAGTCATTTGGATCCATCTTTATTCATCTTCTCATGAGATACTTGTATAAGTACCTTTTGGTTTATGGTGATGATTTGATTCTTACAGGGAACAAGAAGTCTGTTAACTTGAGTACATCACGAGTTAGCTGTCAAAGATCTTTGTGAGCTCAATTATTTTCTTAGCCTTGAAGTTATTCGGTCGGCTGGTGGGCTGTTTCATAGCCAATCCATGTATGGCCATGACATTTTGAAATGAGCCGACTTATTAGATTCCAAACCTGTTCACACTCCTTTGGCGGCAGATGAATGTTTCAGCACACGTGGGGATCCTTATGACGACCCTGCTCACTATCGTTCCCTAGTTGGGGGACTACAATACTTAACTACTACACGTCCTGCTATTTCATATGTTATGAATCAAGTCAGCTAGTTTCTTCAAGCCCCTACGATACTTCATTTTCAGCATGTGAAACATATCTTTCGATATGTCAAGGGCACTATGACATTCGGTCTTTCATTTTCCTGACCTTCTTACATGTTGATTTTAGGCTATTCAGATGCCGATTGAGCAAGATATCTAGAGACTCATTGGTCCACATATGGTTATTCTATCTACCTAGGAGGAAACTTAGTATCTTGGAGTGCCAAGAAGCAGCCAACTGTTGCTCGCTCTAGTTGTGAGTCTGAATATCATGCTAGGGCCAATGCTATTTCTAAAATCATTTGGCATACCCATTTGCTCCATGACTGCATGCCTTGCCACCTGATCGTCCAACTCTACTTTGTGAAAATCAAAGTGCTTTATTTCTTATGTAAAATCCGGTTGCTCACAAAAGGGCTAAACACGTTGATCTCAACTATCATTTTATTCTGGAACTTGTGTCTTCTGGGAAGCTCTACACATGATTTGTGCCGACCAAGCTTCAGGTTGCTGATATTTTTACGAAAAGTCTTCCTCATCCTCATTTGAACTCTTTCAGGCAATATTACAGATATGTCCACCACCCTTTCGCTTGAGGGGGGATAATAGCATTTAATACTAGATGTATAAGTCTCAATTCTATGTGTACCTTTCTATAAATATTTTGTGTTATTTATGTATTGGCTCCCCACTTATTGGGGGCATCTCATTCACAAAATATTCATAAATCGTATTTTAACACAAAATGTTATGAAAAATAGCTTATTTGGGCGAACTGAGTTACAAAAATGTTGGTTAAAACAAACGAAAGGAACAAATTTAAAATGGTTAACTAGGGGATAAAGATCAAGTAGAGAAAACATTGAAACAACTATTAAACAAAGGGTTACATCCTAGTGCCTCTATTGGTTTCTTGCAATCATCAACTCAAGATCTTAACATCTAAAACTAAATGAATGTAACATTTTACACACACACACAAGTTCACAAAACGAACGTGGAGAATGTAATCTTCATACTTTAATAAAAGGGTAAATTCCCGAGACATGAGGTAACACCATATTCCTACTCAACAAATTTTTACAGCTTTTCTCTACTATTAAATAATCATATAAGTTATTAATAATATCATTCAATTCTTTTTTAGAGCAAAGTATTTTACAAAAAAATAAGAAATAGATATTTTTATTAATGTTATTTATAAAAAATATATTTTTATAAAATAATAAATTTTTCTAAAACTTCTAACTTTTTTAAAATTTATACAATATTTTAAAATTGGTGTTTTCAAAAAGTAAAATTTTTATAAACAAAAAATAATTAAAATATGGAGTTATGATAAGAAAGTTTTTAAGAATGAATTTTTAAGCATTTGTTTTGAGACAAAATTTTCTTCTATTTATAATAAAGAAAATTTCAGTCATATTTTATTTTATATTTTTATAATATTTTAGTTTTTATTTTGTTCAACCCGTGTAATATATGGGTTTACTAGAACTAGTGATATATATAAGACCACTCATACTAGATTCCGTGTATATTTATGAGTTTGTTTCCTATATTATATGGAATGATTGTAGCTGGATGAAAGTAAATATAACTATTCATCTGTATATTTGATAATATATTGTTCACTCCTATAGATTTTCTAATATTTTTTTTTAAAATGGTTGTTGGTGGAGGAGATAAAAAATATCATAATAAAAGTATAAACATATTATTTAAATTAAAATAAATAGAGAGAAAATAATGATTTTTAGTGTAAAGGATGGCTACATATATCCTCCTTCCTACTTATCATACCTCTTTTAGAAAATTAATTTTAAAACTTTTTATATTTCTCACTTGTAAAATCATTATTATAGAATAAAACTTTTTATTACGTGTTGAATCTTTAAATTCATATTAGATTAAGTTAATATTTGAATTCTAAAACAATCAATATAATTTCATGTGTTTTATAATTATTTTTAGTATGACATGCTATGTAATTATATTAAATTAATAGTACAACATAATAGATTTATTAATACAAAGAGATAAGTGTTAAATAAGAAAATTAACAAATTGTAAATAATCATATTGATAATAAATCGTCAAAAACAATATATAAGTTCAATAATTTGTTACTAGAAAGTATATTCAACATATATTACTAAATAAAAACTTATTTTGTTGCATAGAATAAAAGTAATCACATATATACAAGTTAACTCTTAATGTAAACTTGAAAATCTCCATACATAGGTATAAAAACTATAAAAAACAAATAGGTATAGTGGGTTCAGTTTTGGTAGGGAAGGGAAGAGGTGTAGGGTCAGGTTTTGTTGGTTGTGGTTTGGGAGTAGGTTTGGGTACCATCCTCTGTATACCTTGAGTTTGATATACCTGCTTCCTTCTTCCTAAGCGAATGTCAGCTTTGATGTCACTGACATGTCATTGTAGGGTCTTCTCAGATATGGGACTTAATTGCTTGCCAATGAATTCGTGGGCCCTGAGACAAGCCTTCACCCAGGCTTTGTCTCCCACCTTCTTAGCAGCTACAAGTTGGGCCTCGTCCTCCTCCTTCTCCTTCAACTTTTCTCTAGAAACCTTCTTCATCTACTTATTAATATTATCTTGTTCTTTGTTGAAAAGGAACAAGATCATCTTATTTTCATGAGTAGTCAGCTCCTCCTGATAATATCCCTTAGAGCATAGGAATGCTATCCTCTCCGACCTCTTCCTTTGCTTAGCCTCGTCCTTCTTTCTCCTCTTCTCCTCGACCAACCTTGCTGCTTCTTTCTTCTGCTTTTGTAGCACGATTGCCTTCTCCAATTTCATAAGCTCATCAAGTGGGAGTAGGAGTATTTCTTCATTGTCTACTCCCAGATTGATAAGCCTATCTATTACTTCCACTATTCTTCTATTGTTGATAGACTATTGAGCTGTTGTTGCTGCCTTACTGCTTGCAGCCAACAATTTTCCAGTGTCGAGTCTACCTTTCCTTTTTAGCTTCTCCAACCCTTCCTCTTTAAGAATCTCTTCAGTAGTCATCATCCTTTTTCCTTTGGGATCTGAAGAAGACTTAGCCTTTGGAGATCTAGCATGGATGATTTGGGTTGAGGAGAGTGGGGTTGAATTTGTGGTGTTGGAGAGAGAGGGATTTTGAGGAAGTTCACACTGTTTACTTCAGAGGCTAGATCAAGGATAGCCTCCGTGATAAGTAGATCATCATAGCCTCTACGATTAACAGATCATCAGACAAAGATGATAGTTCCATGATCCCTTCCGTAGCTTGAATTTCTACTTTTGAAGTGATTGGAATATCACCACCTGTCCCAACTGATTCAGTTGTTGGACCACGAGTCCTTATTTCCCCTTCGAAGTCAATCACAGGTTCAATAGGTACCTTAGGTTGACCAACTTATTTCTTAATGGTAGGTGGTGCATTAAACCTTTGAAGCTTTTCAGCTCCAAAGTAGGCTATGGCAACATCAGGTGAGGGTTGTTCAAGTGAGGAGCTTATTAGATACTTTGTTAGTGGTAGACCTATTTTCTAAAGTTCTAATCTTGAATTCAAGGTTTGAAACTTTTTAAAATAGCTACTGAATGGTAAGCTATAGTCTTTCCTCATCTTCTTGTGAAGAACCACAGGTAGATGAGATAACATACCTAGTATGTTTATCTTCATCACCTGTAACGCCCCGAAATTTCCCGAAACAAGCCATTTAATAATAATGGGCTATTAAGGGTTAATTTAAGAAATAAAGGGGTAAATTAGTGGGCTATGGATTAAATTAGCCTTAATGGGCTAGGCTTGATGGATTTAAGGGCCCTAATCAGCCCTTAAACATGCATAATCAGTTCCATTCCATCACCTTGCAACCCTAGACACCAAATTCATAGAGAGAGAAAGTAGAGAGAGAAAGTGGAAGAAAACTCAAGTTTTGGAGATTCAAAGGTGGAAGAGTGAAGATCTGGGTGATTGGAGCATCAAA
>BJCO01739239.1:0-10086 GCA_018326465.1 Flaveria floridana
TAAAAGCTCAAGGCAATATGTAGATGAGTATTTATTTGTGGGTGAATGCATGAACTTACTAAGACACTGAATGACACATGATATATTAGGATGAGTTTAGATCATTGAAGAAACATCATCGAGAATGTTATCACCTGGAGAAGTTATTGGACTCAATATCATGAAAAAAAATATATTTAGCTTTCCATCTACGGTTTTTAAAAAAGGAAGCGGTCTCTCTATGTCTCATTATAGAGAAAAAACTCGTCACCACATACACCTCCCAGACCATGCTTTTTAGTAAGATATATTGGGTATGTTTGTTTGTTTATCTACAGTTTTTGAATAAGGATGGTCATTAATCTATTGTTTAAAAGAAAACACATCTTCATAAAATTTAACATCTTTTGAGAATAAGATTGTTTTTATTTTCTAAAGTTTGTATAACTTTTTAACATTTGAACAACCATCAAATACACATTTCTCAAATCGACTGAAAAATTGTCTTCTTTGTTTCTAGCGCATGGGCTAACGTGTTTTTGCAAGACGGTGCTAAAACATAGACACCTAGAACTTCTTGGGTGCTGTAGAGAGGATCTCAAGCCAAACATAACTCCAGAGAGACCACATTCTATTAAAACAAACGAATATGACTGTTTATTAACTAGACAACAATTGGTATGCATTCAGAAAAGAAGTTTAAAGTGATATCAACTTACAACAATAAATATCTAACGACACTAAGTAAATGCTTGTGTTTTATATCTGTCATCCATTTTTGTTGGTGGGTATTAGTACATGATGTTTGATGAACTATCTTTGTTGAATTAAAAAAGATGTTACTTGATGATTAACAAACTCTATGAGTTATCACTTCCCAAAAGTTTGATGATTTTGTCAAAGCGACTATTAAGTATTTTAATTCGACTAGACACTCGAACACTTCCTCTTTTAGTTTTTGAAAAGATAAGTTCAAACATCACAAGAATAATAATCAACAATTGCTAGAAAACATCTAATTCCTTCTTTACTGGTAATTTGTAAGTACTCTTATAAATCTAAATGGAAAAATTCACCAACATTCTTTGAACTTTGAAGTTTGAAGTATGATCACTTAGTGGAAAAGAAACACAATGTTGGTTAGCCTTATGCCACAACTCATAGGGCTGAGATTTTTTTTAATCAAATTTTCAGGTGGGTTTTTAAGACATTTAAAAGATGATTAGAATGATGCTCTAACCTGATATGTCATAAAGTCATAGTAGACATGCTGATGAAACAAATTCTCATAGAGTTTCTATTTACTGTAGCCGTGAAAATTGGTTTTGGTGTCTCGTTCTATCATTTCTCCGTCGGTTTGAAGTTGAGGAGAAGGTACGAAAATCCACCTCCCAGACTCCCATCACATTTAATTCAGACGCTTATGAAGGATTCCATCTCTCTCTCTCGCGCATCTCTTTCTCTGGTGTGGCATCGAATGATCGAAGCAAGGACGGAAGGATTCGAGAACTAAAGCAATGAAGAATTATATTCAGTTTCTCAATTTTGGGGGAATTAAAGGCATGTGCATGTAATGAAGGCGTATACACATTTACTAAAGGCTCAAAACAGGTTCTACTGCAGTATAAAAAAAGAATAAAAATGCACATAAAAAAGTAGAAAGCAGGGATTGAACACACACAAACTAACTCTACAAACAAGGGCGCTACTTCTAAACCAAAATTGAAGCTTGTAATCAATGTTATCTAAATATGTAAGAAGAACCTAAAACTAAAAGAAGAGGAAAAAAAAAACAATTCTCACACGTAAATCACCAAAAAACAAGTATCCTATACAACATCTGATAAATGATAGTATTAGAATTATTGTTGAAAGTGTTTCAAGAAGACTTGATGAATAGAAAAATAAACCCATCCGACACTATCTATATATAATACTAAAAGAGTAACTTAGGGGGACACTTGTTACATTTCTAAACCCTCTAAGTTTGTTTTTCCCACATCTCTCTCATCTTAAATAGTTATCTAAATTAAAAATTAAATAATTTTAATTCTTTTTAAAATTAAAAATATTTTTAATAAAATTAAGAAAAGATGTATTTTTATTAATGTTATTTCTAGAAATTTTTTATGAAATAAGAGTTTTTTAAAACATCAAACATTTTTTAAAATATAAAATATCTTAAAATTGATGTTTATAAAAAGTAAACTTCTTTATAAACTCAAAATAATTAAAATTAGGAGTTGTAATAAGAAACTTTTAAAAATTATATTTTTAATACGGTTTGTTTGAAAAAAATGGTTAAATTTTTTTAGAAATAAAAATTAAAATTATTACTTATAATTATTACACATATATAATTTTAATCATATCTTATTTTAAAATATCATTTTATACTTCATAAACTTTCATCATAATTAATATTTTATTTTTGAACTCGTGTAATCCACGGGTTTACTAAAGTTAGTATTATATAAATAACAATCAACAACTAATCAATTTTATTATTTTAACCCGTGTAATACATTTAGTTTTATTTATGTTTTATGTTATTTTAGTAATTAACACTCCACCTCCCGTGTAATACACGGGTAGCTAAAGCTAGTATATGTTATAAAACCATATAGTTTATTAAAAAATAAAGTGTATATAAAATATATTGCTATTTTATTTAAACTAATAATAAAATGTAACAATCTAAAATGTATCCTCACCCATTTGGTACACGAAGATCTAGCACTAGAACAGTAGAACTATCTGAGCCCAGCCCAGCCCAGCCCAGCCCAACCCAGCCCAACTCAAAGCTCGTGAGAGATGTGGCGGGAAAACCTTCAACGCCTCTGCATATCTTCCCGCCAAAAAGTTGTATACAGTGACTCATTTTCCATTTGATCATCCATTTCACTTACAGCTTCTGCAAAAGCTCGAGCGTACGAGACCTCACTCACCAAGATGGATTCATTCGGCGGTGCATACTTCGTCGACGAGCAAGCAGTTAGGGTCGAGAACATCTTCTTAGACTTCCTTAACAGGTACCGTATTAGGATCTTCATTCGTTTATCAGCTTTAGATCCGTAATCGATTGAAGCAATTCATCACGTTTCTCACGTTTAATGTATGTTTCTCGTTGTTACAGCTTTAGGTTGGATCCCACTATACGAGAACCTTACTACGAGTCGGAAATCGCCGCAATGATTCCGAATGAATCGAACACCATGTTCATCGATTTCTCTCATGTTATGCTGTTCAATGATGTCCTGCAGAAAGCCATTTCTGATGAATATTTGAGGTCAGTTTTCTGATTTCGTGTATGTTTCGCTGTATATTGTATATTGAAATTGAAATTGGGGATTTTGTGATGTAATTTTAGGTTTGAGTCGTATCTGAAGAACGCGTGTAAGCGATTTGTGATGGGGCTGAAACCTACATTTATTACTGATGACAACCCTAATAAGGATATTAATATTGCGTTTTATAATCTGCCTATCATTAAAAGGTATTTAAAGTTTTTTTTATTATTATTGTCAATTTTACAGCTAGTGGTGCAAATTTTAAGTTTTTATATGTTGTTGTTATAGATTGAGAGAACTGAGTACATCTGAGATAGGTAGACTGGTGTCGGTAACCGGAGTGGTGACTCGAACAAGCGAGGTTAGGCCCGAGCTCATTCAGGGCACTTTCAAGTGCTTGGAGTGTGGAACAATTGTTAAAAACATTGAGCAACAGTATAAATACACTGAGGTTTGTGCTTTTGTTATATGGTTAATTAGGTGTTTGATTGATTTGTATATGCAAAGTTGTGTTTTTGTGCTTAGCGTTTGTATTATGTGGTGTCTGTAGCCCATGATATGCCTGAATGCTACATGTTCAAAGAAAGGAAGATGGACACTTCTCAGACAAGAAAGCAAATTTGCAGATTGGCAGAGGGTTAGGATGCAGGAAACATCCAAAGAAATACCTGCAGGGTCTCTGCCGAGATCGTTGGACGTCATTCTTCGCCATGACATTGTTGAACAGGCTAGAGCTGGTGACACGTATGAAACCTTACTCTGATTAACTGCACTGTATGATGGTAATCTTTCTATATACAGAGAAGTAGAAGATAACTTACTTTTTTTATTTGCAGGGTGATCTTCACAGGTACTTTGGTTGTGATACCTGACATTTTGGCATTGGCTGCTCCAGGAGAAAGAGCTGAATGTCGTAGAGAAGGTGTTCAAGGTCAACGCTCTGGCACTGGCAGTGTCCAAGAAGGTGTCAAAGGTCTTCGTGCTTTGGGAGTCAGAGATCTTTCTTATAAGCTTGCCTTTATAGCCAATTCAGTGCAGGTTTTTTAGTTTAACTTGATGTTTGATTTTTTTGTCAATTGCATTTGCTAGAGAAAACATCTTTATATTGTTATTGGATTGAGATCCTCTTGCTTTGAAGCCAACATGAAGGTCATGTTCTCTCACACAAAAGAGAGTATGATATGGAGAGCCCATACTTGTTTAAAATATATGGCCTACTCTTATTTTCTATCAAAAAATATTATCTTTCATGCTGGCTTAAACATGATAGGATCCCTATCCATTGCTAATTGTCTTGCATGCATCGTGGTCATGTTGATATTGTTGGGTTATAATTGTGATCTTTAATTCAGATTTGTGATGGTAGAAAGGATGACATACGAAATAGGAAGAGGGATGCTGAGAATGAGGAAGCTCAGTTCACGGTTGGTGCTTCATCACCTTTGTCTTACTTAAGTCTTATATGGGAGTTGGTACTTTACTTAAGGAATTTGGTAGTTCATTAGTGAGGGTGGCTTATTTCAGATATTGTATTTGTACTGTTTTACTGTGTTTGTGCTTTATGAACTTGGAAAGCAGTTTTCTTTCTTCAAAGTTACAATTTGTGTTTCTTATTAAGGACGTCTACATCTTTTTTTCCTTAGAATGGTCAAGTCACACTCTCTATTCCTACCCTTAAATCTACACTTTTGGCTACTATGGGACTGGAACCCTTAACCGCTTGGGGAGGAACACCTTTTCAGCACCTTTGTACTGCTAGGCCTTAGGCCCTTTTGGTGGCTTTGAGGCAAACTTTGTTGGGTGTTAATATCCAAGTTTAGAACATTCTTTACGCAAACTTGTAATCAAGTGCACTTATTTTACATTTACTGTACAATTCTTTTTACAGCTTCTTGCTGGTTCATGCTTTATAAAAGAGTGAAGCAGTTTTATTTCTTGAGAATATATATTTTGTTTCTTTCATTATGTATACTATAGTTCCAAGTTCAGAATGTTCCTTAGATGCTTTCATTAAAAAATTATATTTAAACGAACTTCTCATATATTTCATTTATCTTTGTAGTCAAAGGAGTTAGCCGAGGTTAGACAAATGAGAGATACCCCCGACTTTTTCAACAGGCTTGTTGACAGTATTGCCCCTACTGTTTTTGGTCATCAAGACATCAAACGAGCAATCCTGCTTATGCTTATTGGTGGTGTCCACAAGTTTACTCATGAAGGAATAAATCTTCGAGGAGACATCAATGTTTGTATTGTTGGGGATCCCAGTTGTGCCAAGTCTCAGTTTCTTAAGTAAGTGGCCTTTACATACACTTTTTTCTTCGTTAACACAAAGGGCTGATTCCACCTTTCTTCTTTCTTTCCAGGTACACAACAACTTTAGTTCCAAGATCTGTTTACACATCTGGGAAATCTTCATCTGCTGCTGGATTGACGGCCACTGTTGCAAAGGAGCCAGAAACTGGAGAGTTTTGTATTGAGGTGCACTTTTTTTCTAGAGAATATTCTTGTATGTTTGCTTAAATATCAAGATATCTTAAGCTGGTTATTTTTATGGTCTCAGGCTGGTGCACTAATGCTTGCTGACAATGGCATTTGTTGCATTGATGAGTTTGACAAGATGGATGTAAGAGATCAGGTAAGCCATGATCTCACTTTTGTATCCTCAAATTTTTTTCTTCATATGCTATAGCAGAGTGTACCACCATCTGATATTAATTCAATCCTTAAAGGTTGCAATACATGAAGCTATGGAACAGCAAACAATTAGTATTACAAAAGCAGGAATACAAGCAACATTGAATGCAAGAACGTCAATTTTAGCTGCCGCCAACCCCACCGGAGGCCGCTATGATAAGTCTAAACCATTGAAGGTAAGAATACTAAGCACTAAATCTTTTATGATCCATTAGCTTTTTTTATGAACTGAGATGCATTAATAATTTTAAATAATTTTACAGTATAATGTTGCTCTTCCTCCAGCCATCCTTTCAAGGTTTGACCTGGTTTACGTCATGATTGATGAACCTGATGATACAACAGATTATAATATTGCATCACACATAGTGAGGGTGCGTCAAAAGCGTGAAGAAGCTGTTTCTCCAACATTCACCACCGCACAATTGAAGCGTTACATTGCAGTTGCCAAATCTAAAAAGCCAAAGGTTCCATTTTGTTTCTTTTTCTTGCAATCATATTATCAGTTTGCACCTGCCTTTGAGTTGTTTTACAAACAAACAACTTTTTAAAACAATCATACATTTGTCTTTCTCTTCTTTTTCTTACATACCTATACCCATTTCATCCTATTTAAACCCAAGCACCATTCTAGATTTTTATTCACTACAGCAAATATCTTATTTCTACTTGATTTTTGCAAGTGTAGAATCTTTTCAGTTTGTTTACACTGATAAATGTGTACAAGATGGTTAAATTTATAAGCATGCACACGGACTTATTAGCGACTTAGCGTGTACAATCATACAACCTGTCTACACTTAAAAGTATATTGTACAATGTGTTACTTTATTACTTTACCTAAGAATGTAGAAATTATTTGTCACAAAATTATATCATCGCTTTTAACTGTGGCCAATTTTATATTTGTAAGTGTAAACATTTTTTCTACAATTATTAATCTGATATTTCTATATATTTTCTCATGCTTACAAAAAAACATCTTGTACAATGTTTGCAAGTGCAAATAACGTATTTTTTTAGTGTTTTTCACAAGTGTGTAGAAAAAAGGCTTGCAGATGACGCAATTGGTGTAGTGATTGTAATATTGATTTAGTATTCATAACCAGCACAGCCTGATATGTTTTGACCTGTATCAAAAGATGGCCTGTTACCCAACCAACTCTTCTTGTCAGCCATACCATTTTGCACTTGCATCATCTGAGTATCTGACAACTTCTGACTTAAATGTAGCTAAGTGAAGAAGCCAGACAAACTTTGGTGGATTCTTATGTTGCTCTCCGTAGGGGTGATACGGCTCCAGGAAGTAGAGTTGCATATCGCATGACAGTCAGACAGTTGGAGGCACTAATCAGATTGTCAGAGGCAATTGCCAGATGCCACTTGGATGATGAGGTGTCTTTTATAGCAGAATAAACAACTATTAACATTTTCATTTTACAAAACTTTCATGATAATTTTGCTCTAAATTGTGTTTTGTGTTCCAGGTTCACCCACGCCATGTTCGTTTAGCAACTAAACTCCTAAAAACTTCAGTAATCAGGCATGTTTTGAATGTTGATAGTTGAAAAATAATCTACTGCGTTAAACCAGATTCACTAATATTGCATAGAAACCTGCAGTGTGGAGTCAACTGAGATTGATTTGACTGAGTTTCAAGAAGAGAATCAAGAGAATGGTGATATAGGTGAAAATGGTGATATAGGAGAAAATGGTGATATAGGAGAAAATGGTGAAGCGCACCCAGATGGCGCAGATGATGACACAACCAATAAGCAACCAGGTTGGTATTTTTTTCTGTTTTGCCACTCTAGTATAAAGCTGTAACAGTATAATATCTATGAATAAATTGACTTTGGTTGTGTTTCATAACAAAGGGTTAAACTAAGCTACTTTTATAAAAGGGGAACTGAGTCAAACTGGTTGAAGGTCCCTGTACACCAACCTTGTAACCCTTTGAAGATTATTATGAAACTAATACTGGTTTTTAATTCCAGTCAGTGAGTAGTTGTCTTTTAGAAAAAAACTTAAAATGTTTGCTATCTTGCTGCTTATAAATTAGTATATTTAGCATTTGTTTTAATTTAAAGTCGTCACTTGTCTGTATTGTTCAGAAAAACCAGAAGAGTCCGGAGGGAAGAAACTTGTTATAACCGATGAATACTTTCAAAGGGTGACTCAAGCTCTTGTGATGCGCCTCAGACAGCATGAGGAAACAGTTACGCGAGAAGGTATGCAACATGGTAAACATTACACATAAACATGGTGAACTAAATATTGAGTTGATGTATATCTTGTTGTTTTCAGGGAGTGGGTTAGCTGGAATGAGGCAAAGAGATTTGATACAGTGGTATGTCGGTCAGCAGCATGAAAAGGACAAATACACGTCTACAGAAGAGGCCAAGGCTGAAGTCATTAAAATTAAAGCTATAATAGAGGTAATGCATACATATTCTTAGTATTAGAGGTCACATTTCAACCTGTTCACAAACAAATGGGTCTATTTGGTTGTGTTTTACCTCAAGACTTGTCAAATCAACAATTTCTAGATAAGAAGGATACAAGTCAAATAAGTAGCAACCTCCAAAACGTTTTTTTCCCAAATATGTAGTTTATTATAGTAAAAGTAATGTTTTTTTTTGAATTCATAACTAATGAAGTAATCATTTTATGTTAAAAATGGACAAAAATTGTGGGTCAACCACTGTGGCCCTTTTCAACACTTGTTGAACCATTTTGGCCTATGTACATACATGTCAACACTGTTGAATGGGGTGTTATGATTGATGCAGAGTTTGGTAAGAAGGGAGGGCCATTTAATCGTGGTGGACGAGGAGGCAGCAGCACAAGGGGGTGATGATGGAAATGACCGACGGCCTTCTCGGAACAACAGGATCCTTGCGGTGGCACCTAACTATGTTATTGATTAAGTTGATGAATTTTTAGGATTTTTTATACTAAATGTTTGGTAGTTTCAGAAACTAGACATCCTTTTTATTGTAAAGCCTAGGATGCTGCTACAGCTTATAATTATGAGTCAAGATATGTGCCGTTTGCAGTTTTCTTTTTCATCCCTGGTTACAACTTACAAATGCTCTAGTTTAGTTATAATGTTACAGCTGAGGTATAATGGTTATTTTTTCTATTAAAAAGGATTTCGTCCTATTTTAGGTTTTAGTGTCATGATTTTACTTATTTACAAAGAGGGCCTTAATTTTCAAAATTTGTTTTAGGCTTACAAAAATGTTAAAGTGGCCTGTTCATTAGTAGGTTATTGGTATATGGTTTGTCTATATGTTGGGTGAAAAAATCATTTACCTATGATATAATAATGATATGATTTTAATATAATATAATTAGGCCTGGCAAAATGGGCGGGTTGGGTCGGGTTAGGCGGCGGGTCAGGATGGGTTCGGGTTAGGACGGGTTCGGGTCAGGACGGGTTCAGGTCAGAAACGGGTCAGAATGGGTTCGGGTCAGAATGGATTCGGGTCAGGATGGGTCGGGTCAGGACGGGTCAAATCACCAAAATAAATATGTTGACCCAATATTTGCAAAACATTGACTTTTAGCATTTTAGGCCACTCGGGAAAAAAGGGTCCGATTATAGTCTTTAAGTTTGATAATTTCACAGCTATTTTGACCCAAAAAGTCAACACATGAACTCTTGTTTTTTCTCTTTAACAATTTGAGGAGTTAACAAGCAATTCAACAGATCCAAAACACGATCTACAATAACAAATCCTCGAATATTCAATCCACTAACTTCTAAACAAAAACAATGTATGATGAAATCACACCTAGGGTTTACAACATTCAAATCTCTCATAAACGGCTAAAACACAAACAACGAACTAACATCAACACAACATGGCGATGGGCAGATTTGATCTGAGAGGTAAACGATTTCAGCGAGACAGATCTATTAAATGGTTGTGATTTGATCGATGTGGGGATGGCGATGGGCAGCTTCAAGGTTTTTGATGTTGCCTATTGAGAACAACGATGTGAGATAATCGCACAGAACCTTCAATTGCCCTTGCGAATTGCGATTATCCTCAGAGATAATCGAACAACAAAGAAGATAATCGCACAGAACCTTTAATTGCGAAGTGGTCGA
>BJCO01739276.1:0-12314 GCA_018326465.1 Flaveria floridana
AGTTTATAAAACTGATTTTTATAATTTTTAGAAATTTTCTTATAATTTTTTAATGGCTAAAAAGGCTAAAAAATGCTTGAGGGTGCCCGGGTTCGAACCCGGGACCTCAAGTCCAGAATGTGAGAGTATAACCAGTAAACCAGGGTCGCGGCCGTGGTTATACTTGGTTTTTAACCTTTTTAAACTCAATCAAAAATCAACCCCCAATTCTTATAAACCCTAGAATCGTTTAGCCTCAAATCGAAGATCGATTCGATGTAATCACTCGGATTAACCATAGGGCTTTTGATCCCTATGTGTAATCGAGCATAATGGTGCATTAAACTTACTCGATTGCAACCAAATTGAAGTGTTTATGCTCGGTAAAGCTTCGATCCCTTACGCGATGAACATGGGTCTTGATTTCGTTGTTTTTGTTGTATCTTCAAGCAATTGAGTGTATAGTTAGTTTAAAGGGATCGAATGTGGTGTTTCCCCTCTGTTAAATAGGTTCAATTTAGTCGATTAAGTCCCGAACAAGTTTCATCTTTGTTTCGTTTGATTCGGTTATGAATCAGTGATTAATTGCTTGTTAATCCCAAATTAAACTACTCATTTAGTTTCTTAGTGAATGGATGTACGTTTCTGATCGTTTAATTTGATTACTCATCACTATCCATACATTGAGCGGTTATGAATCGATTGAGTAATTTGATTTTGGTTCAACCTCTTTAATGCCAAATGAAATGGTTCAATTGATCATGGGTTCGAGTTCGCGGTTCCACTACGGTTTGATTGGTACATTAAAAACGTGATTTAATGGGTGTTTGGTGGTCATCGGGGCTCGGCCGGAGATTGGCCGGCCGGTGACCGGTGAATCGGGAGAGAGGGGGGGTTATGTATTTGGGTTTGGTTAATTACAGTTTGGCCCTTGTAGTTTTAGGTCTTGCCTATTAAATTCCAAACTTTAATATTAGTTTAATTTAAATTACAATTTGGCCCCCGGGGTTTTTAAAGTGTTATTGCTTTATGTAAAAACTTATTAATTACAAGTTTCTAAGATATAAACCTTATATTATTATTATTATTAGTATTATTATTATTATTATTTTCTATTTACAAGATTATCTTTAATATGCTTATCATTATTATCATTAACATTATTATTATTATTAAAAGACTTAAAGTCAATTAGGAGATAAGCATGAATAATCTATAAATTACAAAATCAACAACATTGGTCCTTACAAGGATAAACGATTTTAACTTTTACTGAACAGAAAATACGAGATGTTACATGGAGCTCTCATCAGCACATGATTAAATGGTCATCTCCTTTGTTATGCGTGAGTATAGACCTGGAGCTCTCACCTTTTTGGTCTAAGTTGTGTCAAATCATCTAACGATGAATTCATCACAGAATGCAATAGTCTGATGATAATCTCTTGCACACTAATACACAAGCCTTGTTTAATAAAGATCGTAATAAAACTCAAGAAATCCTGAGATTGGGTAAGGGTTTTTGCCAAATGATTGTGGGGTCCTAGCATTCTAAAATGCTTAATCGAACCTTAACGAATCATCTGATGCTTATTGAAAAAGATAGGGCATGGGTTTAAATGGACAAACATATCAGCAATCGTTATTGATCTGTTTGAAAATTTCAAAATCTTTCAAAGACTGTGATTAGATTAAGTTATCAGTGTGATCTCATTTCTTGTCGATGTTTAAATTCATCTTTGTTCTAAAGTATATCTTGAGGATGTGATCTCATGATCGATTCAGTTCTCGGTAATTAAAAAAAATTGGGTTTTTTAAAAAAAAATATATTATAATAAATATTTATAATAAAAATGAAAGAAAATTATAATACAATTTCATTTCAAAATTCTTTTAGGTATTCCATATTATGTTGTTACAATGTTATCATTTTTCATGCATTTCATAGAAATTACGCACAAACGAACACGGGTTTGCTTGTTTTCATACACAGATAAACACGGGTTTATTTTGTTAAAATGAAATGGTCTAATTAGAAATGTCAAGATTGTGTTCGTGAATGTGTTTCAGAGTTTTGCTGTAAGTGATGGCCGGTCATCAGTTGAGTAGTGTACCTGATCAGAGAACATATTCCTCAAGTTTGGAGAAAATACCGAGCTAGGAATCCTCCTCCTACATCTTCTGAAGCACTCGAGATTAGAGATTTGGAAAGCTGTTCCAATATCCTCACAAAGGATGCACTAAAAAAGGTGAAGCATATAAATAAGGGAGCATATAAATAGGTTGAGCTTATGAGATGAATAATCTTTCTCATCAGATTCAGAAAACTCAATTTGAATATCTTTCTACTGTTGACTTTTTGGTGTTGATTTCGTTCGAAGATGTTGATAATGATAGATTAAGGGGGAGTATTGTTAAAACTGTATAAGATAGTCTATATTATCAACACAGTCAAAGTCAACAAAAGTCAATGTCACGGTCAAAGTCAACACAAAAGTCAAACCCGACACGTTCGAGAGGAAGAACCGAGATGAGATGTTGAAGATTTAGATGACTAGGAGTTTTATTGTAATAAATATATTTTGTATCAACAAAATATATTTAAAATATGTTTTAGTCATTTTTATGTTTTATATGTAATTTGCATTAATTAGCCTAAGTCTAGGGGGTTAAGTACAATTAGTGAATATTAGTCTAGACTATAAATAGGTTAATTGCAATTAGGTTTGATTAATGGTTGCATGATCAATTGATTGGGGAATTACTTGTAAACAATATTATTTGCAATCAACATAGATCAAAGCGAGTTTTCATTGTGTTCATCTTATATGATCAAGAAAATTTCATATTATTTGATTCAAGAGTTCAACGTGGGCTAACAAGTGTCGTTAAGGAAACTCCACCCAATTAGAAAACCAACCGCCCCCACCACCAATAAGTGCCCCAACCTTGTCCCTTTCATCCTCACCTAGACGTTTAGTCTCTAGAAGCAAGTAGGAAGCAGAGCAACAATCTATCTATACTAATAAAAAAAGATTTTTGTAGGTTAGTCGTTACAATTCTAGAGTCTTAAATCTTATTTTATCGATTCTCTCTCCTAATAAATATCATATTAACTATAAATGATATTATTTAACTTTTTTGATATTAAAAATATTTTTTTAATTAAAAAAAGATATTTCCACAAATGCAATTTGTAAAGAAATAATTTTTTTAATAAAATAAGAAACATTTCCAAAAAATATCAAACTTTTGAAAATACAATATATTTTAAAACCTGTGAGTTCTAAAAATAAAATTCTTATGAAACAAAATCAATTAAATTTCAAAGTTATAATACACTTTTTGAAAATGGTTTGTTTTGAAACAATTTGTTTAAAAACCATTTTTTTTGAGAAAAACTTAAAAAAAATTAAACAAAAAGTTTACAAAATGATATCGTTATTTATTTCTCGTACGTAATATCAATCATATCTATATCGAAATATCGTTTTATAATTCATTAATTTTATTAATAACTATTTAATATTTTATTTATTAAATCCGTATAATACACGGGGTACTAAACTGGTAATTACGATAGTCGCTGTGAAAAGGGAAATACGTGAGTAGGTTTTAGAAATCCAATGAAATAAGCTCGACTTCAATGTGATTTCAACTTGTCTTTTCGTGAATTTAGCCCGCGGTGGTGGGTAATTCTGGTAATATACAATTGAGAGATGAAAGTTTGATGGGTATACCATGGGAGGGGTGGATACTAAAGTTTAAATTTTATTTTTTAATTTATATAAAATATCAAATGACTAGTATACTTTTAAAACTAACCAACAAAATTAACATCATTAAATAAGGGACTATTAGTAAAAGCAAACAACATACTTAAGGACTTTCTAAATACACTGATCTATTTTTTATTTACATCCTAGTCTATACATTAATTATGTTTAACCATAAACAAAGCAATTAAAATTGTTAATTTATAATTAAAAGTGAAATCTAGAACTAGAAGTTGATAAAAAGTAAATGTTACATTAATCAAGATACGTACATCAAAAACCAATTAATTTAATAGAAAATGATTAAGAGTTTTTTAAAAGATTCTTGTGAAAAATATTTATCAAATGGGTGTTTAAATATTTAAAATTATATTGATTAATTAATTTATTTTGTATTTTTAACTAGAATACTAGTTTACAACTAAATAAGAAGTTTAATGAGAGGAAGAGTCGACATTTTATAAAACAAAAACATAAAAATAGTTCCAAGTAATGCGCACCAAAATTTGTGACAAGCATCAAAATGCATATATATTTGGTAGAATTAGTTCGTGGATTTCAACATGAGAATTATATTTGCTTTTATTAAATTTTTGTAAACTATAGTTATAGTAATAAATAAAAAGTATATAATAATATAAATTTTATATGTATACTTTATTAGCTCTTTTTACAATGCCTAGGTCACCTTTGACAACTATGGTTTAAAAAAAGTTGCATTAGCAGGTGGTTGCTTTGAAGGGACATTCATGACTTTTCGATTTGGTTTGCTTGAACAAATCTCAAGAGACGAGATATTTAAACACTTCTAATCCATTAAACAAACACCCTAAAAAGGGGACTTATCATGTCTATATATGAAAGAAGAGGATTTAACATGTAAAAGTCATACTATATTTAGTTTTTTGGCTCCGGGGTTTGAACGCTATTCCGGTCAGGGGTATTCCGATGAGAATGCCAAACGTCACAGGGCTGAAGCTGAATCGCCCAACTGCTAGTATTAAACCCATTCCCCTAGGTATATTGAATCAATTGTTGGTGATTCCCCATGGTCGGCGCACGCAGTTACGTTGGATTGCTCACGTTCCATGTTTGAAGAAGTTGGTGGGCCGAATGTTAACATGGCCTATCAGTGTGGGTTAATGGATGATATAGATTCTGGGCCCGATAATGGCTCGTTTCATGATTCGAATGGGCCTACTCAGGTCTTCGATCGGTGCTCGTCTATCTCTAAGAAGAAGATTGGTGAGGTTTCAAGTTATGGTGTAAGCATTGACCTCAATAAAGTTGCCCCCAGTCATTCTCCTCCTCTAAAGAGCAGTCAAAAGACCTGATCGGAAGAAATTGTGGTTATCGGGGCAAAGAAGATCTATGAGGACAAAAGATGTCTTGTGGTCGTTATGAACCAGTCGGGGAGCAACTACAAGAGGACGAGTGATGTCAGGTCTTCTCAAAAACAGAGGATGCCGACTGTAACACCCAAAATTCTAGACAAATAAAAGAACGAAAAATAATAAGAAGAGAAAAGGAGAAGTATCTTAAAAAAAGATAAATGAACAAAAGTGGAGGGAGGCTTTGTGTAAAAGTACAAAAGTCAAATTATTATAATATATTATGAGGAATGGCCGCCCATACTAGCCTTTCACATCCACTTTTGTCGATCAAAAGAAAAGAAGAAGCAGAAGAGAAGAGTTTCGGTTTCTAGAGAGAGAAGTAGTCGACTTTGATCTTGGTAAGTAGATTTTTATATAATTGGCTCGGTTTTTTATTATGTTTTTTATTTATGAACCGAGAGTATATGTTTTTATGTGTTTCAAATGTATTCGGGTTATGTGTTATAGGTGTTTTAAGTGTTAAAAACTCTTAAAAGCCTGAATTCGAAGAAGTTGTTTCAACGCTGCAAAAGATGAGTCCTAGACCCCGTCTTTTACATGCTTTAAAATGGTTTTTGGGGCTGAAAATGTATTAAAATGATTTTATAATTATTATGCATGTGTACCTGTATATTTTATGCTTATATGATGGTGTTTTATGGTTATTATGTGATGTTTATGCTTAGAAAGGTTGTAATAAGCTTAGAATAAGAGGAAATGATGATTGGGACTGAAAATATGTTAGAAATATATCAAACAGGTTAGTCATGCGCCTACATAAGGCTTATGCGCCTAAGAATTTGCCTTTGAAAAAGTTCTAAGTAGGGTCATACGCCCAAATAGGATTCTTGCGCCCAAACAGTACTCCCATGCGCCCAAACAGTACTCCCATACGCCCAAACAGTACTCCCATAAGCCTAGAAAATGCCTTAGAGATTCTAAGTATAAGTCCATGCGCCTGGACAATAGTTCATGCTCCTCAGTCTTAGGCTCAGGCGCCTAAGTATGCCCCATGCGCCCAAATAGTGCGTATGCACCTGAAGTGGCTCATGCGCCTAAGTGTTGAAACACCTAAGTCCATGCGCCCGCATAGTTGAATAATGCCTAAACAGGCCTCATACGTCTGCATAGTTCTCATGTGCCTAACACTTAGAAATTTTCTAGAAATTTTGGAGAAAAAAGAATGATTAGGGTTTGACCCTAGTTTGACCATAGGGTCATAATTGCTTTTGTTATGCATAATTATGAGTTGTCCTTATGTTCCATGTTAAATTATTATTGTCTGACTTTACGTGTTGTGTTTATGATCGTATACGTAAAGTATTATCATTAATAAAAGTGAAAGATTAATGATAAAGAAAAGCGGAACATAAATGAAAGAACGAAAGTCTTGCAAGCAAATGAATAGGAGGTGCCCGACCATGTTGTCGTTAGCTCAACTGTATGCGGTTTAGCTAACCCGAAGGATGCATGCCGGGTAAGTCATTGAGACTGACATGGGCCCTTGTAGCATACCCTAGGTGACTGGGTCAGCTTAGTGCATACTGTTCATGGTCTATTTATAGACCACGGGCCCAGCATAAGTTTCATGCATAATGTTTGGGGTATTGCACATTGGTCCGTAAGAAAGTGAAAGATAATAATAAAAGTACGAAATGAACGAATGCGTACAGTAATGAAAGAAAGAAAGTATTACCTGGATGTATGTATGATGTGTGATCACATACCAAAGTAAAGGAGGTATTTTACTAAAAAGATATTTTCATGTACAAGGTATTTTTAATACTTTTAAAACTAGAACTCACTCAGCAACGCTAATTTTTATACATTTTCAGTTGGCAGTTAAATAATGTTGAGGATGGCACGAGGGTGAAGCTGCTCGGCGGGGAAAGATTGACATCCATTCATGTTTTGATATTTTTGTTTTATAATGCATTCAAACAGTCTTTTTGTAACTAATGAACAACGATGTATTGCTTTACAACAGCAAGTATAAATGAAATGAATGGGCTTTGGTTAATGTTATTCCGCTGCAATGTTTTATGAAATGTATACTATTATGTATGTTAGTACTATGATTGACCAACTGTGAGGTGCCCGGGAACGGGGCCTTACATCGGCCGTTGACCCGACTGTGCCTACCAATCGGGCGGATAGTAAAGGAAGTATGGAGACTGAGGTTGAAGATACTTGTAGAGTGGGAGAAGCGGTGGGGTTCAGAGTTCAAAACCACTTGGATCAGGTTAGAAATATAGTAGTGGGGGAGGGGGTAAAATATGGTCAACAATGAATTGGTTGTCATTAAACTTTCGGGGGGCGAGGGGGATTTCTAAGAAATCGTGGGTTCGCGAATTATTAAAGAATCATAACTGTTTCTTAGTGGCTGTTCAAGAAACCCAACTTGAAACTCCTACCATTAAAGACTTTAAAGGATTTTGGGGTAATTACCCTGTTAATATTGAGTACGTCCCTTCCACTGGAAGGTCTGGGGGTCTAGTTTCATTATGGAATCCTAATATTTTCAATGTTAATAATATTATCAAAAACAGTAACTTTCTTGCTCTGCTCGGGTTAGGTGTCTAGATGCCCGGTAGAGATTACTATGGTGAATGTGTATGGTCCGAGGGATCCGAGTCAAAAAGAGCTTTTATGGAATTCCATAGATACTCTTAAAGAAAACTCCCATGGAATTTGGATCCTTATGGGAGACTTCAATGAAGTCAGGAATCCGAAGGAAAGGATCAACTCGGTATTTTCTCAATCCTGCGCCGACAGATTTAATAATTTCATTGTCTGTGCTGATCTTCACGAGTATGTTGTGGGGGGATATAGATACTCGTATATGTCTGCTGATGGATCAAAACTGAGTAAATTAGATAGATTTATTGTATGCTCCAGATTCAGAGACTTATGGCCCGGAGCTTCAGTGATGACTGCCCAGCGTCGACATTCTGATCACGCGCCAATTATTCTTATTATGGATGCGAGGGATTTGGGTCCGATTCCATTAAAATGTTTTGACTCGTGGATTGAGAAACCAGGATTCTAGGATTTGGTGTCGAAAACTTATAAAGAAGTGGTGGTCCATGGTCCTCCGGATAAAAGGTTTATGCTTAAACTCAAGGCGGTGAAGATGGAGATTAAAAAGTGGAGGGCCCTTATAAAAGAGAAGGAGTCGGGTGAGTGGATGAAGTTAAAGGAAAGATCGAATATTTGGAGAAAAAAGTCGAAACCAACCCTCTCCCTGAGGAAGAGCTTATGAGGAGGTTATGGAAAATCAATATCTCTGAATTAGAAAGCGTGATTAATAAAGAGTTGATGCAGAAGGCTAGAGTCAAATGGTTGGTGGAGGGAGATAAGAATACTAGTTTTTTTCATAGAACTATCAAAACCAACATAAGCAAGTCTTAACGGGCTTATGATTAATGGAACTTGGGAAACGGACCCTCTTGTTATAAAAAAACGAACTACTCAAACACTTCAAAGAAAGATTCTCGGATCCTATTATGTCTCGTCCCACATTCCGTTGTAACAAATTTAAGCGTATTTACGAAACTGGGGGTAGTAGAATTATTTCTCCGTTTACTATGGAGGAAATAAAAATGACTATGTGGGAGTGTGGTGTGGATAAAGTTCCGGGACTGGGTGGTTTTAATTTCAAGTTCATCAGGTGTTTTGGGGATTTGATAAAAACTGATATCAAGGAAGCGCTCGACTTCTTTCATCGTCATGGTAAGATCAGTCCCGCGTGCAACTCTTCCTTTATTACCCTGGTCCCTAAAACTGGCGACCCATATAATATATCGGATTATAGGCCGATAATTTTATTGGCTGTTATTACAAGATTATTGCAAAAATACTTGCTTCCAGGATGAAGGGTGTATTGTCTAATGTTATTAGTGAGGATCAGTCTGTATTTCTATCTGATAGATATATTCTTGATGGTCCTATGATCTTAAATGAAATTCTAGCTAGGCTAAAAAATAAGGAAAATAAGGCTATGGTGTTTAAGATAGATTTCAAGAAGGCATATGACATGGTTAATTGGAACTTTCTGGATTCTATTTTAGATCAAATGAGATTTCTAAGAGTTTGGAGAAGTTGGATCTCGACATGCCTTTCCTCGGGTAGAACATCAGTTCTAGTTAACGGTTCGCTATCGGGGGAGTTTCACGCATCTAGGGGTCTTAGACAAGGAGACCCTTTATCTCCATTTCTTTTCATTGTGGTAATAGAAGCTTTGCATTTAGCGATCCAAGGTGCGGTTGACTTGGGTATATTTCATGGTATTAAAACCTCCCATGATGGTCTGGTTCTGTCTCACGTTATGTTTTCCGATGATGTTCTAATTCTTGGAGAGTGGTCGGTTAGTAACGGAAAGAACATGGCTAAAGTGTTGAGATGTTTCTACTTATATTCGGGGTTAAAATCTAATTTTAGCAATAGTACCTTATATGGGGTGGGGGTGGAGCCTTCGGTTGTGAATCTTTTAGCGAGTATTATTCATTGCCAACATGGCGAGATGCCTGTTAAGCTGCTGGGAATTCCTATTAGGGCAAGCATGAATCAGGTTGGAAATTGGAAGCCGATTATAGAAAAATTTAAAGCTAAGCTCCACTCTTAGAAATCATCATCCTTATCGATAGGGGGCAGATTAACGTTGGTTAAGGAGGTGTTGGGCAGCCTACCTACATATTACTTACCATTATATAAAGCTCCCGTGAAGGTGTTGGATACCCTTGAAGGCATTAGAAGAAGATTCTTTTGGAGTGGGTCCACAGATGAATTGAAAATAAGTTGGGCGGCTTGGGAAAAAGTGGTGGCAATTAAATCATCGGGTGGCCTTGGTGTCGGTAGTATTAGAGATGCTAATCTCGCGGAGGTGGAAGATTCTGTACAAGAAGAATGCGTTATGGGTTAGAGTGATTAAAGTTTTGCACCATCAACCGAGAAAGCATATTGCCACCCCGTTTAAAAAAGAAATTTCAGGGTCATGGAAACATGTTATAAACGCTGAGAGAGATCTGCAAAGATTGGATATTAGCATTGATTGTCTTTGTCAAGCCGAGGTGTGGAAGGGGAGGCAACGTTTTTTGGCTTCATAATTGGATTGGTGGTAGTCCTCTTAAATGTCAATTTCCTAACACTTATGCCATTGAAGTGGTGAAATCATGCAAGGTGGTCGAGAGTATTAATGATGGGTTGTCCGGGCTTGTTTTCCATTGGAATTGGAGGAGACCGCTGTTGTTAAATGACGAACCAATGCAGCTGCGGACACTTGAGAATATGATCCGCGATTACTACAGAAAAAATGGAGAAGACGTCTAAAGATGGATCAGTGATGACTCGGGGGAGTTCTCGGTTAAGAACCTTTCTAGTTTGATGGACTCTTATAGGCCTCCACTTGTTCCCCATCCTTTTATATGGAATTATTGGGCTCCCCTCAAGGTTAATGTGTTTGCATAGCGGGCTAGATTGGACAAGATACCGACCAAGGAAGCTCTGCAGAAGAGAGGTGTCCATCTTTGTACGACGGAATGCTCCTTATGTTTCGGGGAAAAGGAGTCCGCAGATCATATTTTAATTAATTGTTCTTTTGCAAATGAGGTGTGGAGACGAATCTATGTTTGGTGCAACTTGGAGCCGCTGAATTCGCAAACGATCAGGGATGTTCTTCGGGTTTTGATGGATAGCCGGTGTAACAAGTTCTAAATAGAGCAATTCAGTTGATTTTCATGGCTACTGCGTGGAAGATCTGGATCGCGAGGAACAACCTTATTTTCAACAATAGTCCGATCGAGGTGTAAAAGGTGGTGGATGAGATAGTTTACACTTCGTTCTCTTGGGTGAATCATAGAGCCAATGTTGGAAATTTAGATTAGAAAGCTTGATGTAATTTCTGTTTTTCTAAATTTCCCGCGTAACTGTTTCGTTGGGTCCTAGTTCCTTGCTAGGATCCTTTCTCTAATATATTATGCTGTTAAAAAGATGATGTTTTTTGAAGTTAGATATGAAAGACACGTGATATCGTTGTGTCATTATAAAAGATACAATCACGTATTTGTGTCATAAAAAGACATAGTGAAATTTTTATTTATTTATTATTTATTTATTATTTATTTATTATTTATTTATTATTTATTTTTTTGTCTGAAAGAGGACGACCAGAGGAAGAGGCTCCGAAGTACTTTTTGAAATTTGATTTTAATTGTGAGATATAATTTTTTATGACTTTTTTATCTTCATTGTGTCTTTTCATAATTTGTAGTAAATACACTTTATAGAATAATTTCACCCTTTATTATATTAGATATTTTGACAATTTTAGATTCTAAGTTGCGATTTTAGTACGAGTGGAAGAGTATAAGATCCATAAAGTCATGGTTTTGAAAATCGGACCGGACCGGATGGTCCAACCGGTTGGAACAAGAATCGGACACCAATCCGGCCGGTGCTTAAAACCGTTTTAAGGTTGAACCAGTAGTCGGACTGGTTGAAACGGTCGAACCGGTGGTCGGACCGGGAACCAGTCCGGTTGAACTGGGAACCGGACCGGTTGAACCGATTTTTATATATATATATTTTTGTAATTACATATATTTATAAAAAATAATTAATAATTTTATCCGGTTCTTATATACGGTACGACTGGTCGACCAGCAGACCAGTAAGACGTCCGGGTAAAACGTCCGGTTCACTGTCCGGTCCGGTTTTAAAAACATTACATATAATAGTTCTTTGTCCACTATGATAGTCGAAACGTCAATATTCACACAATAATAAAGAAGTCAACATAGCATTATATCTTCAATTATTTTAGGGGCCTACTAAACAGACGCCCAGATGGATATCTGGACGCCCTCTTTACGGGCCGTAAGGCCCTTCACGGGCCGTAATGACTGTCGGGCAATCAAATCAGTCATTCAAAAACGTAACGGCCCGTGAAGGTGTTCACGGTGTTAATTTTTTACGGCCCATTAAGCGTTTCATGGCCCGTTAGCCCTTTGACTTACGGCCCGTGAACCGCTTTACGGGTCCTATTTTCACCTTTAATAATTTGACGAGATATATTATTCCTCGTTTTACGTGTAATTTTGTATTTATTACGTTATTTGATATGACGTAATATTCCTCGATAGTCGTGTAATTTTGTATTTATTACGTTATTTGATATGACGTAATATTC
>BJCO01739282.1:0-13893 GCA_018326465.1 Flaveria floridana
CCACTCACACGGACTGTGGGTAGTCGTGTAGTGGCTACAGAGAGGGGCATGGAGGCGGTTGGAGGATGCCGGGCTGAGGTAGAGAGGATAGACACTGCTAACCCTACATACTCTCCTCCTCAACCAAGCCTAGGGGAAGGACAGAGCTCAAGGGGCTCTCGGCTTAAGAGGATGGCTCAGCCACATGGCAAGAAGGCCAAAAGAAGACGTACAGTGCTGATGATGTCCTCTACCACCATAGCCACTACATCCACTACACCCATCACACCTACCACCACCACGACCACCCTATCTACTACACCCATCACACCTACCACCACCACTACTACCACCACCACTACAACCACCACCACTATAGCCACCACCACACCACCCACTTCATCCATCCCACCATAAACCACAACCACCACCACTCCCATATATACCACATCCACCACTCTACCCACCACATCCCAGGCTGGACCTTCCACCTCATCCGTACTTCTGAGATCCTCTCTGCCCAACATTGGGCTAGAGGAACAGCTTGCCAGCCTCAACCGTTTGGTTCTCAAACTGCTCATCACCAATGATATACGACCGAACCAGATGAATCAGTTGATGGCTGTCAACGCTGCGCAGGGCAAACAGATTGCCCAGCTAACAGAGAAGACGACTACTCAGAGTCAGCAGATTACTCAGCTGACTGAGAGGGAAGGTGAACTTGAGAGAGCTATGACCCGAGCTCACCGTGCCTTGACCACACAGAATGAGCTTCTGAAGGCATCGGTGAAGCGTATTGAAGAGGTAGAGAGGAAGAACAAGCAGCTACGCCTAAGGTTAAGGGGCACTAAAGGCGAGCCCCTCAAGATTAAAGGAGATGGTGACGATGGTGATGATGATGATGATGACAAGTCATCTGATGATAATGAGTCTGATGATGATGATGATGTTAGGGGAGTGGGAAGTGGAAAAGATAGGGAAGGGGGAGACGAGGATGAGCCAGAAGGTGATGCATCTACATCAGCCTCAGATCCTGCGGCTCAGGAAAGGAGGACAAAACAACGACAAGAATCAGGACCGTCCACCTCTGCCCCTCAATCTGAAGAGCACAGTGATCAAGACAAGAGTAATGCTTAGATGTTATAATTTTGATTATCTCTTGTACTTTGAAATATGTATTACAATTATGTAATTAATGTTTATCAATGTTTATTAATATAAATTTTTTGATTACTGATGTGCTTGTGTTGTGTTGAAATGTTTAATCAAACAGATGAAAAGCAACAGATCAATGCTTTTGATGTCCAACCCCTTCAGCAGGTTAAGAGTCAATTAACAATGATTCTTGACTTGCAAGAGATAGTCAGACGGTCTGTTAGCTACACGCCAGAGGAAGGAGAGATAATCCACGACCTCTCGGATAAGCAGCTGGCTGAGATCTTCAGGCTGAATCCAGACTAGTTGGTCAAAGATGCTCCTACAGTTGATGTGGCAAGTGACGAAGAGCTTCACGATGTTGATGAAATCGAGATAGAGGATGTCACTGCTGATCACTATCCTCAGTACACTGATCTGGAAGGACATACTATCCCTAATTTGGGTGAAACCTTTGATAGTGGTACTTTTGATAAGTTGGATGAACTTAAGAAAGCAAAGGAGAAAGATGAAAGCCAAGCCCAAGCCTCGGATGCTGATGTTGATGCCAAAAAGGCTGAATGGGCAGCTTGTTTTGCTGAAATGAAAGCCCAACACGCGCCTCAAAAGCAGAATGCCTACACAAAGCTTTGTAGAGTCAAATGTCATCCGAAATTGTCTGGCAAGATCATCGCGTGGGCGTATTTTGAGTATCTTAACGTTTATGCAGTTAAGAGGGAGAAGGGAATAGAGTACTTCAGATTTCCACATGATCTGAAGACTCTCCCTGGTTTTGAGCTCAACCAGCTGGCACGCCTAAATCTGTTATATGCTGATCCGAGAAAGATGTCAGGTTGGTTTGAGGTGGCGTTAAGGAAAGAATACCACACCAGGTAGTTAAACTTCAGACCTCAACAACCAACAAGGTACATCCGTAGGTCTGAAGTGGATCCCGTAACTGGAAAGCCTAAGATCATGCTGAAATGGAGTCCTCCACGCACAATCTCTAAGATTCCTATGCAGGAAATGCCTCAGGACTTCACTCCACACTTCAAGTGGTGATATTATGATTGGAGGACGGGTGAGGCAGTCATAGTGCAGGATAGAGAAGGAAAGATAGAGACTATCCGGGTATTCAACCCCATGTGGCTTACCAACTTGTTAGCTAACGATGTGTATACATTACACAAGTGGCCACTTTTTCTATGACTCACAAGATATTGTACAAGCTCTCTAGTTTCAACACGTCATACGACTCTGCTTTGCATTTGAAATACATGCAGGAGTTACAAAGGAGGAGAAGTACAAGCAATTCGAAGAACATATAAAGAGTGTTAGACAATAAAGGAAACTAGGTCCAAAGGGGAGTTTGTTGATACATGTCAATGTACATAGTTTATGAGCATTAATGTAAAAGTCTTTCATGTCTTACACATGTGTAATTGATGTAATGGTTTGAATGAATGATATAAAATGCATTGTGATGTTTGATTTATATTTTGATTATATCATGACTTCATTTTATTGAATCTGTTGCACATGTATGAACTAACTATATAGGTTTGATGTTGTTTTATAGTTCATGCTAATGGCCCATGCTAATGGACCATACGCATGAATTCATCATGCTTATGGACCAGTCGCACGACTTAAACAGGAGACTGGATCAGTCATACGATTGAAAAATAAGACTGACTCAGTCGCATGACTGAACCTTCAGTCGTGCGTATGACTCAATCACATGATTAAGTCGCACAACTGAACCATGCTAATGGTTCAGTCACACGACTGAAGACAGGAAATCTATAAATACCACTTAATTCATGGAAAAACGTAACAATTGATAACACTTCGAATACCTACGTACCCTAGCCATCCAGAGCATCCCTGTTCATTATTCCAACTTCATAGTTCGTTTCTGATCAATTCTTGTTCGTTCTTAACGTTTGTTTCATTGTAGGATTGATCAGATTGTCATTCTCACCGATTGGATCGCCAATCAAATAGGATTCCGCACTATTTGATCTGGTTTCACACATTATCAGTTAGTGCTCCATATGTACACGGTCCTAACACAAGGTTCACCAAAGAAGAAGAGATGAAGAGGAAGAAGGAAGAAGATGAGCGCAGGCAAACGGTGCATAGGATAGCTTTCTTATGCTCAAGAGGCTATTCTTAGGAAGAGCTGTCTCCTCATGAAAATAAGATGATCTTGTTCCTTTTCAACAAAGAAAAAGATCAGATCAATAAGGAGAGGAAGAAGGTTACAATAGAGAAGGTGAAAGAGAAGAAGAAGAAGGAAGAGAAGGCCAGACTTGCAACTGCCAAGAAGGTGGGAGACAAAGCCTAGATGAAGGCTTATCTCAGAGCCCATGGCCATACTAGCAGGAAAGTAGGACCCATGTCAGAGATGAACCTAAAGCGACATGTTACTGATATCAAAGCTGACATTCGCTTAGGAAGAAAGAAAGAGGTGCACCAAACTCAGAATGTACAGAGGATGGTACCCAAGCCAACACCCAACACATAACCATCAAAACTTGAGCCCACACCTCTTCCCTTTCCTATGAAAACTAAACCCATTACTGGACCTTATACCCCTGAACCTACACCATCAGCCCAAATCCCATCATTATCCACTGCCACTCAACAACCACCACTACTACTCATCCTAAAACTCAAAACACAACCCAAAACCCATCAACTACCCAAGCCATCCTCTGAACCATCTAAACCTCTGACCTTAGAACAATTAAAGAAGATGAAAGGAAAGCTCATCAACTACATAACCCTGAGTGAAATATCTTGTCAGGAAGAGTCCATAACACTAAGATACATTGATGGCTCTTCATGTTCCCACACAAGAGATGCATTCCTTGATCTACCCAGAGGAACACTGGACCAAGCTCTTCAACTCTTGGCTACAAACTCTGATTTCTTCAAAAAAAGAAGAGAAGAAGTTGAGAAGAAGATTGGTGACTTTACTGGATACCAGGAGAGGGGATAAACTGCCAAACAAACCCCTCATTCCTAGGAAGAGATTGTCCAGTGGAGGTTTGATGATTGCTCTCATAACTTTCTTGTGCAAAGAGAGAATGTTGAAGTCAACAGACTTGACACACCATCACTGCTACACTAAAGCAGGTTTGACATTACTGCGTTAGCTTCTCCAACCCCTCAAACTCCTAAGATGTCGATCACATGAGAAATCATCTAGGTGGTCTTCATCTAGTTGAGTTAACAAAGAAAGCAAGAATAGAAGAGGAGTTGAAGCTGAGAAAGGATAAAGAAGAAAGTGCCACTACTGAAGGAAGATCATTCCTTCAAATGATTCAAGGCACTACTTCAGAGTCCATAGTTAAATGGGAATATGACTATAATTCCTCTCAACTAACTCTATTCAGTGGGCCACAATAAAGGGTACATGTTAGACTTTGCTTCTCAGCACTACTTCTGGAATGAACAAAGAAACTAACAAGTATCTTCTTTCCTTGGTGCTGAAGGTTTTGAGAAAAAGAGGAGAGTGAAGTTTTGGTAGCATCAGCCTAAGGGGTGTTTGTTGGATCATATGAGGCTGGTGCAACCAAAACTACACTTTCGAAGGCAAAGGCTTTGAGTGCAACTGAGCAAAGGCTTATGAAGACAAAGATGCACTTCCAAAGCAAAGTTAAAGATCTTTCAAAGCAAAGTTAAATATTTTCCAAAGCATAAGGATGAAGAAATTCCGAAGGAAGAACTAAGTCTTCTGAGACTAAGTAGTTCTCCTTCCGAAGTACAATAGTTGAGAGATTCAAGACAAAAGCCTTCCGGAGGAAATGGTCATGAAGACTTGCTGAAGTTTTGGAAAAAGTTATCTCTTCTGAAGTATAAATGGTTTTGGAAGACTTTATTCTTCCGAAGCCATTTTACCTTCGGAAGAACTAACTATGGACCGGTGGACATAAGTATGGTCTGACTGACAAGTCTGATATACTGCATGATGTTTTTCTACGCCCATATAGTTGACCACACTTTAATCCACTATTCATCTTTATCAGTTAGTACAGTTACCAACTTTAGTAGGTAACAAAAGGTAAGTCATGGACCTGTAATGACTACCTAATCTAGGATAGTATTTTATCTTAGATACTTTATGTCTAGAAATGTAATATTTGTTTAGATGTAAGTTCCAACTGGTTTTCAAAGTATAACCGACTGTAGATAGTAGTATATATAGTTTCTCAATATACTCATGATGTGTGCTTTGTAAGACTCTTGTAAACACTGAGTTAAGAAGTAATATATACAAGTATCTTGAAAACCATTTCTTGTGTTCATTAATTTAGTATATTATCATCAACTTAGTTTGAGATTCTTCATCATCAAGACTAAAACTTAGTGAGTTTGAGATAAAATATTGTGTTGAGAGACCAACACCGATCCTGTAAGTTCTGACAGTTTTTGTGATAAATAGATAGTCACACACAAACATAATAAAGATTCATCAAACCACATAAGGAAAATGTCCTTTGCTGATGAACTTCAAGCTAGGTTTTCTAAACCTAATTTTGATGAATTTGTTGATTCAACAGTAAGAGAATCATATTAGAAAGTCATAGTTATAGATAGAAATAGGAAACCCAAGACCATCTTGACTTGGGTTCCATTTTCTAACTTACTTGTTTATGCATGCAAGGTCATACTAGAAGGTCCAACAACATCTAATAAATGGAGATTGGATATTCTAGGCACTTAATAGGGGATAGTTCCCTCATTCATGACTTCAAGCACATACAAGGAACAACAATGGCATTTGGAGGAGATTCTGAAGGTGGAAGAATTTATGGTAAAGTGATAGTGATAAATGGCCAGTAGAGTTTTAACAGAGTCAACTAAAGTTTAGTCTGCTGAGTGTGTCATAAATTTGTGATAAGAAATATTCTACTCAATTCACTAATAGTTATTGCCACATTCTAAAACTAGGGTTCAAATTCCCTAAAGAATGGGTTTGTCTTAACAACGCCAAGGAAGAATAACACATACGTCCCAACCTTAATTATGTACAACCGATAGAAGAAACATGTCTACTTCCAAAAGCATCTTTTGATGAGTCACAACTATGGTACAGACGTTTAGGACACAAATTTCAAAAACATGAACAAACAGGTCAAAGGAAACCATGTCACTGGTTTACCTATTAAAGAGTTTTATTCTGTTGACAATTGTTCAATGTGTCTCAAAAGGAAGCAACACGAAACTTCTCAAGAGCCTAAGCTTGTGAACACAAACAATACTCCATTTAAATTGCTTCACATGGATCTTTTTAGACCTACTCACATGATGAGTATAGGCAAAAAGCGATATTGTTTATTGATAATAGATCACTTTTCATGGTTCACAAAGGTCTTCCTTCTACTTCATAAAAACAAACCATCACGAATCATCAAAGACTTTATCACTAGGATTGAAACCCAACTTGACTCTAAAGTAAAATCAATTAAAAATGATGATTTAGAATCATTTTGTACACGTAAAGGTATTGCTAATCAATTTGTGCAACTAGAACTCCATAATAACTGAAAGGCGAAACATAACAGTGATTGAAGCACTAAGACCAAGCTAGCTGATGCTAAAATGCCAATCATATTTTGGGCAACAGGAGTTAACACAGCTTGCTAGGTATAAAATAGAAGTTTAATAGTCAAATAGAGTACCAGGACACCATATGAATTGCCTTTTCATCAAAAACCATTTACTGTTTTTTTTAAATCTTTTGGTAGCCCTGTTTTTATATTGAACACCAAAGATCATTTAGCAAAGTTTGCTACCAAATTTGATGAGTGATTCTTTGTTGTGTTTTCATCTACCTCTAAAGTATTTAAAGTGTTTAATCCCAGATTAAACATCATTAATGAATCAACAAATGTTGAATTCAATGAGCATTCATTTCCTAAGTCTTCCAATGATCATTATTGGTTGTTTGATGTTGACTCTCTTACAAAATCATTCAATCAATTTAACTTGTCAACTGTAAAACATCAGCAAGGAACTCCATTTGCAGCCCCAGAAGCTATACAAGATGATTTTCCAATTATTCCTCGACCATCTACTCATGTTAAAGCTCAACAAGTTCCTTTGCAAGTTGATCCAGTGCAACAACCATAGATTGAAATAACATCAATTAAGACTCGTCCAAGTTTATTGCCAACAACTTCTCCATATACATCTCCTAAAGTGAAACAACATGGATCTATCCAAAATAAAGTTGATGGAGTGGTTAATCCAATTACGGAAACCTATCAAAGTGCTTCTGAATCTGACATTCAACATGAAGAAACATATGATTATTTCCATAACTCTCCCACTCATTTCAATTCACAAGAAGATGCTGCTCACTATACCAACATGAATGTTTCCAATCTGGATGTATAATCTGTGTAGATGACATTCCTACTTTGAGCATACCCAGAAATCATCCAGTCACAAAGATCATTGGTGACCTTGACGAACATGTGACAAGAAGCAATTCAATCACAACCAACATCTGTCACTTTTCATGATTTTGTTAATCAAACATTGCCAAAGAACATCAAGGAATCTCTTCAAGATGATAGTTAGATTTAGGCAATGAAGGAAGAGTTGCTTCAACTTAGGAAATAGTAAGTATGGCAACTTGTTGTCCTTCTCAAACTGCAATATCCTATCAAAACCAGGTGGCTATACAAAAGCACAACTGATGATAGAGGCATTATAATCTAAAACAAAGCAAGATTGTTAGCCAAGGGTTGTATATAAGAAGAGGGTGTAGATTGTAATGAAATGTTTGCACCTGTTGCTTGACTAGAAGCAATCAGACTCCTTGCCTGCTCTGTATCCATGAAGTTCACAGTGTACCAAATGGATGTGAAACGTTCTTTCCTATAGGAGAAAATTTCTCAAGAAGTTTATTTCAGTCAGCCATAAGGCTTCGAAGACCTGGATTTCCCTCACAGGGTGTACAAGCTTGACAATGCTTTTTAAGGTCTACATCAAGCCCCTTAAAAGTGGTATGAAACATTATCCTCTTTTCTTCTTGAACACGGGTACGAGAGGGGAAAGATTGACTAAACATTATTTAGAAAGAAGAAAGGTCATAAGTTGCTTTTGGTTCAGATATATGCGGATGATATCATCTTCGGCTTAACAAACAAACAACTCTGGAAGGATTTTTAAGACCTCATGCATTCAAATTTTTAGATAAGTGCTATGGGAAAATTGGATTTTTTCTTAGGATTCCAAGTAAAACAAATAATGGATGGAATCTTTATTAACTAGTCAAAGTATGTGGATCCAATGTTGAAGAGGTTCCATTTATTAGATTGTTAGTCTATTCATACACCTGTATATACAAAGATGAAGATAGGTACTGATCCAGATGGCAACTCTATTGATCAAAAACATTATTGTTTAATGGTAGGATCACTCATGTATTTTAAACAAGTAGGCCTGATATAATGTTTAGAGTATATGTTAGTACTAGATATCATGCAGATCCTAAAGAGTGTCATGTTTAATGATTTGAAGAGAATATTCAGATATCTCAAGGGCAAACTTGCATTTGGTTTATGGTATCTAAAAGAAGAAAACTTCAACTTATATGCATACACATAAGGTGACTATGGGATATGCAACTTCAATCGAAAGTCAACATCTAGTGGTTGTCAATTCATTGATCTAATACTAGTGTCACAATTGTCTGTTTCAATTGAAGAACATGAAAGCTACTCAAAATGGCCAACCCTGATCCCAGAAATGAAGTAGATTTTTCCATGCAGTTACACAGGTAACACAATTAAGTTGCTCTGTTAGCATCTTAGAAAGATCCTGGTTTCTCAGATGTTTACCACTTCTTGACTCAATCAAACTACCTCAGTGCACTTACCATAAACCCCCCTTGTATGAAGATCAACTCTTAGAGTTCTAGATGACCTGCAAAGAGGTCATGTTGGACGAAGAGAAGGCATTGTCTGTTAGAGTGTAGGGGAAGATAATTTTTGTCACTCCAGCCACCATAAACTCTCATCTAGGGTTGGATGATGAAGAAGGCAAATTGTCCTTCCCCATGTCTGCTATAAACAACTCATTTCGGTAGCTGGGCTATGAATAGGACTACTCAGTAAGAACCTTAAAAAAGGGTAAGGTTTCCTCACAATTAAAGTACCTCCTCCATGTGGTTATCCATTCTCTGTCTAACAAACATGGAGGTTAGGATCAAATTTCTAAGGACTTATCCTATATAGTCCATGGGATGGTTCAAGGGGTCAACATAAGATACTCTCAGTTTGTTTATACAAACTTTCTTGCAAACTTTGCAAACTTAGACTCCTTAGAATATTACATGTTCCCTAAATATGTTCAACATATTCTTAACTCTGAATTGAGCTCACAGTTAAAGGGGAATAGGTAACACTCTTAAATTAGAACATATGAAGCATGACATCTTTAAGATAATGAGAATGTAAGGGTTGAACCTAGAGGCTTGGGAAATCAAATCAAGATAAAGAAGATCAAGTCATGTGAGAACCTGTTAGTCATGTGAGAACTTCTAGTTTAGTATATGTAGAAGCATCTTGAAGATTAACATTTAAACTTTATTAGACTTTTGTATAGTTTTGTCATAGTTTAGGGATCGTTTGTGTAAATATATGTTCCATATGTTTTGTTGATAGTATAAATAGCATAGATATGTATTGTGTAGGTATACTAGAGACAAGAGTCAGTTGAACGAACTTATAATTGTTTTCTACACTTGCATGTTCTATGCTTACTATCAATGAAAAGCTATGAATTTTTTTAGATATTTTTGCATTGATTTGATTACTTGTATTTGTTTTGATTGAATTGTATCACAATATCATCACAGATTGATCCACTTCGATCCTATCAAACGGTATCAGAGCTGTTGGTTCAGTGATTTGAGTTTGTTCGAACTTTCAAGCTCAAAAATCACTTGAACATGTGATTGATAAGCAATTTTATTAAAGAATTGTTGATTTCAGTTGTATTTTATCAATACAAACATGAATTGAATCACAATTTGCAGTTCAATTCATTCAAAATCAGTGAATTTGTCCAAATTACTGTTCGAACTTATTCTTCATTTTTCGGATTGAATTTCAATCAAAAGATTGAATTGTTGTTTTTGTTTGATGAAATTGAAGATAAAGGAATGTTATTTGATAAAATACTACCTAATTGGAAGTTTTTAGATCAATTAAACAAGTTTTGAAGAACTTTAGAAGATTTGTGTTCGTTGTGTTCATATGAATATGTTGAATTTGGCGCATTAGGTTAAAACGCTGCTGAATATTACCAAAGTGTTTAGGCGCTTGACAACTGTTCAGGCATTTTGCCACTATTCAGATGTTTTTAGTTAGGCGTATTACAACTGTTTGGTTACTTTGGAACTTGTCAGAAACATAGTAATTCTAAATGCATTTGAACTGTTTGGGTGTTTTTACACCCAGGCATCTGACAATTGTTTGGACGTTTCATAACTATTTAGGCGCATTTCAAGTTAGGCGTTTTTGAGAATTCTTCTAAGGTAATCCCTTAGGCGTTTCTAAGTAAAAGTCAGAAGTTTCATAACTGTTTGAGCATTTCATCACTATTTAGGCGCATCAACTCAACACTTAGAATTGTTTTTCAAAATTTAAAAATCGAAAATATTTTCAATTCACTTTTTAATTAAAATAAAATTCAAAAACAACAAAAATAAATTTTTCTTAAAATTAAAAATATAAAATGGTGAAGTCTGAAGATTCAGAGAACAAATCTGATTTTTAAAACTGGTCTCTTAGATTGAAACATCATCTTAATTTTATTGACACTGACTTGTGGAAGTCAACAGAAAAAAGGACCTCATATTCCTATTACTTTAGATGGTCCTGATAGAGGGTTTTTTTACACTAAAGATTCTACAGAACCATATCCTGATGATGGTTTACAAGGTGATGATCTCAAAAACATGAAGAATGACATTAAAGACTATTCCTTGATTGTAAAGAATTACCACTTGAAATCTTGACTAGACTTGATCGATATCAGACGGGATATACGATGTATAAAGCATTAAAGATAATATGTGAAGGTGGTAAGGAGATCCAAGATCTCAAGAAGCAGAAACTGAAGAGGCAGTTAGAGCTGTTTCAACACTTATCTGGTGAAATAATAAAGCAAATGATGAACAGATTTATGCAACTTACAACTGAGATGTCAACTGCTGGCATTAAAAATGATCTTAAAGATCTAAATCTGGGGCTTCTCAATGTTCTTCCATCTTCTTGGAAGCAAACAGTAACACCGTTGAAGCATATTGAGAAATTTCCTATGGATCCTGATCTATTGGTTGCCAAGATTAAGTCAGTTGAGATTAATGAAAGCTCACGAAACAATGATAGAGCAACCTCAATGTCTCAGTATCAATATGTTGCATCTCCAGCTAATATAGTGGAGAATGCCTTTATGGCAAAGAAGAAAAATTCATCACAAGAAGAGGGTGATTTGTTTGTTGGAGAATGATTCTTTACATATTCTTCATATACAAGTGCTCCTACTTATGCATTCAACCTCAGTCTCCTTCTAAACCTCAAAGCTCTAAACCTCAAACTGAGACTCCATCTATTAACTCTGCTAACACTAGAAAAGTTAAAGATGTTATCAACATCCTATTCTAGGATGAAGAGTCCAAAACTACTTTACTACCTTTATGGCTAGTTTTTAAGCTTATCAGGGTAGTCATTTGACTCAATTAGATCTTTTTTTACAGGACTTATTCGAGATGGATCAAGATTATATGGAGGAAATGGATCTAAATTGGCAAATGGTGATGATTGCATACAGGACTCAGAAACACTCATATGTCAACAGGAACTACAAGCCAAGTGCTAATAAGTCTGCTGTATTTGACAAGTCTAAATCAAGGTGTTTCAACTGTAATACCTAGGGACACTTCTCATAGGAATACAAAGTTTCCAAAAACAAAGGAGGAAATAGCCAAGCTAGTTCAAGCAATCAGAGGTTTCAACAATCATCTCAGATGAAATTCTAAAAGCCATACCAAAGTCTACTAATGCTTGAACTTAAAGATGAATCTAAGTCATCTGAAGAGCCGAAGAAAGCTCTAGTTGTTAGCATTAAGGATGGATATGATTAGAGTGGTTATGCAGATCAATTTACTGCTGATCTAACCTCTAGTTTATTTCTTATTGTAGAAGTTCATGGAGAAGATTGGTCAGAGGATTGTGATCCTAAAGCTGAAGGTAATTCTGAAAATGAAGAGGAAGAATATGACTGATGTAATAAATCTGATCCTAAAGTGGATTCAGAAGAAGTTGCTTTGATGGCCTAGTCAGATCAACCAAAGGTTGAAAATTCATCTTCTAACTCTAAGACTTCTTCAACAAATACCCTAAAATACATGCTGAAATCTCAGAGAAACTATGCACTAAATCTTGCTTTGAACATGTAGAATATTACCGAACTTACTCATACAAAATCTGTGAAAAGCTCAAGCAAGAGGAATTAATGCATAACAAACTTAAAACTGATAACAAAATATCAGATGAAAAGTTCGTTTCTCTACAAAATTCATAGAATAAAACTTTGAAAGAATTAGAAATTATTTCCAAACAACTTGAAGAAATGACCAAGAACTTGGAATAGGAGAAAATAGCACATGCTACTACACAAGTTGATCTTGCAAAAGTAAAATGTTCCAGAACAATTGTGGAATAATTGGTAAGTGAAAGTAAGAACAAACAAAAAGCAAAATCAGGTTTCACACACGAACCAATGTCTGAATCTATAACTAACACTTTACCAGAGAATTTCAACATGCATGATCACTCTCCTGAAAACAAAGCTAAACTTAAAGCTTTCCAAAACAAACAAACAAACAAACAAACAAACAAACCCAGTATATCCTACTCAAGAGTAGGGTCTGGGAAGGGTAGGTGTAGGCAAGTCTTTCCTCTACCCAGATAGGTGGAGAGACCTCTTCCAAAGAGACCCCCGACTCACTATCAAAAGCCATAACGCTAGCGAATCGGTATATAATCAAAGATACGATAAATGATACAGCACACAACATACAACATACAGTAAAATATCACCAAAAGGAAAAAAATGAATAAGCATACATCATAGAAGCAGCAAGATTCCCCTAAAAAGGGCAGAAGCCGGCTACATACATAACAGGCCCCACAACATGCAATCAAAAAGTCCCTTCCTAGATGCAGAACCCATTAAAAGTCCTTAATTTTAATTCTACGCCTCCACTCACTCCTATCCACGATCATGTGCTCAGAGAGGTGCAAGTGTATCATATCTCTCCTAATTATCTCTTCCCAAGTCAACCTAGGTCTTCCTCTACACTTCTTACCCTCTAAGATGATGTTCTCGACTTCTCTAACCGGTGTAGCCATTGGTCATCTCTTGACATGCCCAAACCATCTTAATCTTCCCTCTCGTATTTTATCTGCAATAGAAGCCACTTCTAACTTCTGACGAAACACTTCGTTTCTTATCCGATCCATTTTTGTGTTTCCACACATCCACCTCAGCATTCGCATTTCTGCAACCTCTATTTGTTTCTCGTGCGATTTCTTTATGGCCCAGCGGTCTGTTCCATATAGCATAGCTGGGCATACTGCCACCCTGTATAGTTTTCCCTTTAGTTTCGCTGGAAACCTCTTATCACATAGAATTCCTGATGTTGCTCTCCACTTGCACCATCCTGCTTGAACGTGGTGCGCTACATCG
>BJCO01739302.1:0-11272 GCA_018326465.1 Flaveria floridana
TTCATTTTACTATAAATGCTTTTGCAAAGTAATACAACCCTCATTACAAAATATCATTTGTTTGCATTACAATACAAAAGCATTAAACAAAAGAATGCCATCCCAAAAGAGCTGAGTAGCCACCTCGTGCCATCCTCAGCAACACTACCTGCCAACTGGAAACACATAAAAAGTCATCATTGCTGAGTGAGTTCTAGTTTTATAATAAAAGATACTTTTCTTTCATTAAACCGTTATTTACATTCATGTGGTCGCACAACATACGTACATATAGATAATGTCATTATTATCTTCATCATTCGTTCATTAGCTTTCGTTCATTTACTATTCATCGTTAACATTCACGTTCATTCATAAACTCTTTCTTTCATTCGTATGTTTCTTACTTTCATTCATACATTCATTACATTCGTCCGTACGTTTGTTACGTTCATTCATACGTTCATTACTTTCGATGACATGTACAATACCCCGAACATTGTGAACTACCCCGCACACCGTTGAGCTAACACCTTCATTGGGTGTGCACCTCCTTACATTTGCTTGCAAGCCTTTCATACATTCATTCGTTTATTCGTTAATGCATGCATTCGTTCATCATGTTCCTCTTTCATTATCTTTCACTTTACGTTACATAATACTTTCATTTCATTCCTTAATCATAACACGTAAAGTCATGGGAAAGATAGACATACATCGAAACAAGGAACATTGACATTTACCAGTCATCAGTCATCACCATCATACATGGGCCGCATCATACTTAACATACATACATCATGCATATCATGCAACGCTATCATCATCATGCCAACATAACTTCTAAAGCCTCGACGACCATCTTACATGTACTTATGGGAACTACCACATCATTACTTACCTCTGCACTTCCCTCGAAGGTCAGTGCTCTAACTATGTTCGTCCCCGGGTACAACAGCCCTGTTGGGCGAATGGGCACCCTTCAGTCGCATGGCCTCAATGCGACTGAACACCATGCGATTGGACCTATGCGGATGAACACCTATGCGAATGAACACCCAATTAATTGCGTGAATGGACTCTCAATCGTGCGAATGGGCACCTATGTGACTGGGCTCTCAGTTATGCGAATGAACACCTATGCGACTGAGCTCCTATGCGACTGGACTCTCAGTCGTATGACCTGTCATGCTACTGGACCCCAGTCATGCGATTGAACCTCAGTCGTCCCTCAGTTGTACGATTGAACCTCAGTCGTCCCTCAGTCGGCCGATTGGCCCTCTAGTCGCATAGCCCTAGCTGGGCGTGGACTGCAGTTCATCCCGAACTGCAGTCGTGATTTTCAGCCTCCAAACCCTTCCAAACTCATTCTAAGCCCAAATCAACCCTTCTAATCCTTAGGGAAGCATACTATGACACTATTCAAGCACACACAAGCCCGAAATCACACTCTAAAATCACTATACACAATCACACCCAAATGGGTCAAACACACACATTTTCAAAAACAGGTTTCTATGTGTTCCAGCCCCAAAATCGGTTGAAAACAAGTAAAATAGGGGTCCTAGAACTCACACAAACAAGAAGAAGATGAAGAAATTCATTTGGACTAGCTACATAACGAATTTCGAGCCCGAATCGACCCGAATCAACCCTTTCTTCCTCTTTTCTTCCTTTCTCTCTTCTCTTTTTCTTTTGTGGCTGAAATGAGTGTGTGTAGGGAGGGGGAAATGGGCTGCCCTCTCCCTTAATATGTCCCCATTTGCCCAACTTTCATGCGTTAGCGGGTTTGGTCCTCCAACTTTGGACTTTATTTCTTTTTCTTCTTTCGTCGGCTCCAAGGAAAATGTCCGGGTGCTACATATCAGAGCTTTCGGTTCAGTAATACAGCTTAAAATCAGCATTTTGAGCTTTGTGAATCACTTGAATCTGTGATTGATAGCAATTTGATCAATTAATTGTTGAATTCAGTTGTGTTTCATATTAGAAACATGAATTGAATCATAATTTGGTGTTTAATTCATTCAGATCTGAAATTCTCATCAGATTTGTGTGCGAAAGTTGTTCTTCAAGTTCGAAGTCAAATTCAATTGGAAAACATAATTGTTGTCTTTAATTAAGAGAAATGATGATTGAGGATTGACAATCGATCTATATACTACCTAAATGGAAGTTTTTAGATCAATTCATCAAGTTTTGAAGAAATTGAGTAGATCAGGTTGTTATGAAGATGATGAATTAGGCGTTTGAAGTGTAAAAATCAACTGAAATTTGCTTAAGTGTTTAGGCGCATAAACACTGTTTAGGCGCATAAACACTGTTTAGGCGCATAAACACTGTTTAGGCGCATTAACACTGTTTAGGCATCTCAGATTTGGGCGTGTTTACCAGTGTTTGGGCGCTTGAAGATTGTTTTGAACAACTGAATTTTAGACGTTTGAAGACTGTTTGGGCGTTTTAAACCTTAGGCGTTTGACAACTGTTTAGGTGTCTGACCACTGTTTAGGCATTTTACAACTGTTCAAGCACATCACAAGTTGGATGTTTTAGAATTCAGCTAAGGTATTCCCTTAGTAAAATTCAAAGTTGGGCGTTTCACAAGCACTAGGCGCATCAGAATTTAGACTTTTCATTCAACACTTAGAAATTTTTTTGAAAACTAAAATCCAAAAATATTTTCAGTTCTTTGTTTCCTTTCAAATACTAAAAACAACAAAAATAGATTATTTTCATTAATTCAAAAGTAAGATTGGGTTAAGTCTGAAGATTCTGAGAATAGGATTCCAAAGTTGAAGAACAGAGCTGATTTCAAGAACTGGTCACTCAGATTAAAGCATCACCTAAACTGTATTGATACTGATTTATGAAAATCAATAGAGAAAGGACCACACATTCTATTTACTTATGATGGTCTTGATAGAGGTATTATATATACCAAAGACTCTCAAGAAACTTATCCTGAAGATGGTCTTATAAGTCAAGAATGATACTAAAGCTTACTCACTAATGTGTAAGGGTTTACCTTTAGAGGTCTTGACAAGATTAGAAAGTTATCAGACTGGTTATACCATGTACAAAGCATTGAAGATTATTTGTGAAGGTGGTAAAGAGATTCAAGATCTGAAAAAGCAGAAGCTCAAGAGGCAAGTAGAGTTATTTGAGCATCTATCTGGAGAAACAATCAACCAGATGATGAACAGATTTATTCAACTTACTACTGAAATGTCAACAGCTAGCATTATGAATGATCTCGAATATCTAAATGATAGACTTCTTAATGCTCTTCCATCTTCTGGAAGCAGACAGATACACTATTAAAGCATACTATAAAGTTTCCAATGGATCTTAATCTTCTCATTGCCAAAATTGAATCTGTTGAAATTGATGAGAGCTCTAGGAACAATGACAGAGTTGCATCAACCTCTCAGTATAGTATGTTGCTTCACCTACAAATACTATGGAGAATGCATTTCTGGCTAAAGATGATGGTACTCCAGAAGGTGAGGGTGATCTGTTTGTTGGAGCTGGTATCTTCACAAGTGCTCTTGTCTACACACCTTAACCTCAGTCTCCTCCTAAAGCTCAAACTGCGACACCTCAATCTGAAACTCCATCTTCTAACTTTGTTAAACCTAGGAAAGTTAAAGATGTTATTAATTTCCTTTTATATGATGAAGAGTCCAAAAATACTTTTACTGCTTTTATGGAAAGTTTTCAAGCTTATCAAGGAAGCATTTAACTCAAGTTGATCTTATGTTGTAGGATTTGTTTGAGATGGATCCTGATGATGTGGAAGAGATGGATTTGAACTGACAGATGATGATGATTGCTTATAGAACTCAGAAACACTCCTATATGAACAGGAACTAAAAGCCAAGTGCAAACAAAGCTGTAGGTTTTGACAAGTCCAAGTCAAGGTGTTTCAACTACAATAGGTATGGTCAGTTTTCAAGAGAATGTAAAGCTCCTAGGAATCAATGAGGAAATGGCCAAGCTAGTTCTAGCAGTCAAAGATGTCATCAACAATAGTCTCAAAAAACATTTCAGAAGCCTTTTTAAAGTTTCCCATGCAAGAACTGAAGGATGAGACAAAATCAACTGAAGAGCCAAAGAAAGCTCTTATTATGAGCATCAAAGATGGTTACGACTGAAATGCACATGCTGAACAGTTTACTGCTGATCTTACTTCTAGTTTAGCTCTTGTTGCTGAAACTTAGAATGAAGACTGGTCTGAAGATAGTGATCCTAAGGCTGATGGTGATTCAGACAGTAATGATAAAGACTATGATTGGAGTGATAAATCTGACCCAAAAGAAGACTCAGAAGAAATTGCTCTCATGGCACAATCTAAACAACCAAAGGTTGAACACTCATCATCTGATTTTGAGACATCCACTTCAAGTTATCCTAAAATTCCTATTGAAGTCAGAGATAAATTATGCACTAAAGCATGTTTTGAACAAGATCAGCATTACAGAACTTATTCATTCAAAATCTGTGATAAACTAAAACAAGATGAAATAATGCACAACAAATTGAAAATGATCATAAAATCTCTGATGAAAAGATTATATCTCTTCAAACTTCATTGAACAAAACTCTAAAAGAACTTAAAATTGTTAAAAAGCAACAAGAAGAGATGACCATATATCTTGAACAAGAAAAAATAGCTCATGCTGCAACTCAGGTTGATCTTGCCAAAGTTAAAAGTTCAAAAACCATTATAGAACAATTGGTAAGTGGAAGAAAAGATAAAGATAAAACAGGTTTAGGTTTCACACATGAGCCTATACCTGAATCAATATCAAACACTTTACAAGTGAACTTTAACAGGCATGATCACTCACTTGAAAATAAAGCTAGACTAAGAGCATTTCAAGATAAGAAAAAAAATGTGCAATCTAATACAGAAAGTGAAGAAGAAAATATAAATGTTGAGATACTTGAGGAACAAGACTCAGATTAGATTAAAAAGGGTCATCTAATTAACAATAAATCTTATGAACCATGAACAAATAATAAGAAGGTATTTGTTCCCAAAGGATCTCATGGAAGCTGTTATTGAAAAATGTGAGTCTGAAAATTATGTTAACGAAGGTGTTGACTCTAATGACAAACAAAATCTAAAGAAGAAAGAAAAGGAAAAAGAAGATGTCATTACATCTGATGATTCATGTTTTTCTTAAAATGCTAATGAATCCCAAAGCAACACACCATTATAAAAATCAAGAAATCAAAGAAGGAGAATGAAAAATTCCAAAGCTAAAACCTCTCAAATTCAAAATCAAACAAATCATTAAACCAGTGAAGTTTGTATTTACTGGTACTTTTAACATGAACACAATTCCTGAAATAATATCAAACCCTAAGATCAAATCTAACTCTGATCTGAAAATATGTTCAGGTCTTAAGTATTCCGCTATAAATAAAAGATTTGTATCTAAGGAGTCAAGGAATATTGTAAATGATCAAAAAACCGAAACCTAAATTTCAAAAGAACAAACTCACAACTCCAAAACAACAGTTTAACCTTACTACTCCTAAACAAAATCAAGGATCAAATATGGTTTCCACATCAAAGGTTAACAAACAGTTGTTTAGGTTTCAAGAAAAGTACTGTGATATATGTGATATGTACAATCATAACACTGTTGATTGTTTCTTTAATAGGTACTATCACATATGTGATATGAACAATCACTTAACAGTTGATTGTTATTTTAACAAGTATTGTGCTTTGTGTGATCAAGCAAAATCATAATACTGAGGATTGTTACTTCCAGAACAAACTCGCCAAGGAAAAGTTATGTTAGCCCACAATTTCAAGGAAATCTAAATCATGGTTTTCAAAGGCTAACAAAACAACCATCCTTAGGCTTGAGATCTCTCAGAAGAATCAATTTTGATTATGATGAGTCTTATGTTGTGACATCAAAACAGCATAAACAAGGCAATTTCATTCCACGATCTGTGAGAATGAACAATAGCCGGTTTAGCAAGCAAAAGTTTTCTGAAAATGCTTCAACTTATCTTGATGATGATCTTGAAAAATGTTACAATGCTTTGAGGATTAAGAAAAATAAAGATGATCAGAAATTTGTCAGAAATGGAATTGATAAAATTAAACCTCAAAAGAAGCCTGATTTTAATAATCTTCATTTTTAGCAGTTTACCATTGTAGATAAGTTTGGCAAGCCCAAGACCATCTCGACTTAGGTTGATAACTCATCTTAAATTTCTTTGATATGCAGGTACGCCAAGAAGACCTATTAACACATGGTATGTTGATAGTGGGTGTAGCCGGCATATGACAGACAATCATGGCTTACTTCAAGATTTCAAGTTGAAAGATGGTACTCATGTTGCATTTGGAGGTGTTACGGGTGGTAAAGTCACAGGAGAAGGAACGATATCAAATAGGATTATCAGTTTTGATAAAGTCAACTATTATGCTCAGTTGAATTTTAATCTTTTAAGTGTTTCCCAAATTTGTAATAAATCTTACTCAGCTTCATTTGATGACTCTTATTGATATATTTTGAAGCCAGGTTTCCAGGTTAGCAAGGAATGGGTAGTTGTTAAAGTTATTCGTGATCGAGATGTATACAAATTAGATATGCCTCAAGTTGATCCTTCTACATAAACAACTTGCCTTATTGCTCAAGCATCAAATGATGAAAGTCAGTTATGGCATAGACATCTCGGGCATTCAAATTTCAAGAACATGAACAAACTTGTAGTAGGAAATCATGTAGTAGGCATTGCCATAAAGAAGTTTGCTACCACTGATCATTGCATAACTTGCTTGAAAGGAAATCAACATAGAGCGTCTTATAAGCCCAAACTAATAAACTCAAATTTCAAGCCTCTCCAGATGTTGCATATGGATTTATTCGGTCTAATAAATATGTAGAGTATTAGAAAGAAATCTTACTGTTTAGTGATCATTGATAACTTTACAAGATTTTCTTGGGTTTTCTTTTTGCATGCTAAATCTAAAACAACTGAATTATTAAAAGAGTTTATCATTAAAGTTGAAAATCAATTAGAAAAAAAGGTGAAAATCATTAGAAGTGACAATGGAATTGAATTTGAAAATGCCAGTGTTGACATGTTTTGTGCAGAATAAGGAATTGCTCGTCAGTTTAGTGCTCTTCGTACTCCACAACAAAATGGAGTTGCTGAAAGGAAGAACAAAACTTAGATCAAAGCTGGATGTTCCGTGTTAGCAGATGCAAAGTTTCCAATCACTTTCTGGGATGAAGCCATAACCATAACATGTGTTTGTGTAGAATCGTACATTACTTATGAAAGATAAACAGAAAACTCCATATGAGTTGATGTTTGGCAGGAAACCTAATATAGATTTTCTTAAATCATTTGCTTTCCTATGTTGATTTTAAATTCAAGTGATCATCTAGGAAAATTTGATGCAAAATCTGATGATGGATTTTTCATTGGATACTCGTCGGTTACAAAAGCCTTTAGAGTTTACAACTTTAGGATGAATGTTATCCTTGAAACATTTAATGTTAAATTTCTCGAAAACTTATTTCATCAGTTTCAAATGGTCCAGCTTAGTTATTTGATTTCGATTCATTTTCAAACTCTTTCAATTCTAACTTGTTTGAAATTTTAGGTGAAAAGAAGAAACAAGGAGGAGATCTAGGATCTTTCAGTGATGATTCTGATTTTGATGATATGGATGATTGAAGCCCTGATTACCCTTTCTTTTCATTTGTCAAAGATTCTATATTTTGTTCTGAATCTCATGATCAATCTCAATCTTAACAAGCATAAGATCCTCCTATTTCTGAAAATTCAAATGTTTCACAACCTAATCCTAATGATGGTCCTGAAATTATTCACCCTGAGTCAAGAATTAGATCAGTTTCTGATGGCATAGTTGTTAATGATCGCCTTGATTATTTTATCAACTCACTGACTCAGGTTCCTAATTTCACTCCACATACTTCAAACCTATTGCAGCAGCTATCTGACTTGAACCAGACTAATCTGGATTTTCGTGTTCTAGAAGATGGGATTCCAATATCTCGTATTCACAAGAACCATCCTATGTCCCAGATTATATGTCCATTGAATGAAACAATAAGGAGGAATCATTCAGAAAGAGAAAATATTTGCTTATACTCGTGTTTTCTATCTCAAATTGTCCCTAAAAACATCACAGAAGGTTTAAAGGACAATAGTTTTATCGAGGCTATGCAAGAAAAGTTACTACAGTTCTGCAAATAGGAAGTATGGAAGCTTGTGGATTTACCTGATGGAGAAAATGCCATTGGTACAAAATGTTTGTTTAGAAACAAATCAGATGATCGAGGAATTGTTATTCGCAACAAAATGAGACTTATTGCACAAGGATACACACAAGAAAAAGGAATAGATTATGATGACGTATTCGCTCCAGTTGCAAGACTTGAAGCAATTCGTGTCTTCCTGGCTTATGTTTCATATATGAAATTCAAGGTGTACCAGATGGAGGTGAAAGTTGCTTTCTTGTATGGACCAATCACTGAGGATGTATATGTCCAGCAACCTCCGGGTTTTGAAGATTCAGAATATCCTCATCGTGTGTACATGCTTAGTAAAGCATTGTATGGTCTTCATCAAGCTCCTAGAATTTGGTATGATACATTGTCACAATATTTGATCCAACATGGATACATAAGAAGGAAAATTGTTCTGACTTTGTTTATAAAGAAGGATGTTGATGGTCTCTTATGTGTTCAAGTGTATGTTGATGATATCATATTCGTGTCTACAAATCCAAATTGTGCAATGAATTTGAAGAAATCATGAAGTCATTTCCAAATAAGTTCTATGGGAGAAATTAATTTTTTCCTTGGATTAGAAAGAAACATTCTGAAGATGGAATTTTTATTAATCAAGAGAAATTCATTGAAAAACTCTTAAAAAGTTTAAACTGCAAGATTGTCAATCTATCAAAACACCAACTGACGTCAATACCAAGATTGAACTTGGCCCGAAAGGAAAAACTATTGACCAAACTTTATACAAATCTATGATTGGTTCTTTGATTTATCTTACTGCATCCCGACCTGATATAATGTATGATGTTTGTGTCTGTGCCAAGTATCAATCAGACTCGAAGGAATCTCACCTTATTGCTATTAAACGTGTATTCAGATATCTCAAAGGAAAACCGGCTCGAGGGTTATGGTATCCTTATGAAGGAAACTTTGAGTTACATGTATATACAGATAGTGATTATGGGGGATGTTGTCAAGATCGTAAATCTACAACGGGTGGTTGTCAGTTTTTAGGTCCCCGATTAGTCTCATGGCAATGTAAGAAAGAAACAAATGTGTCCGTTTCGACTGCAGAAGCTAAGTACATAGCTGCATCAGTAGCATGTTCTCAAATCCTCTGGTTACAAAACCAACAGCTGGATTATGGGTTCAATTTTCTTAAAACTCCTATTTACATTGATAACACAGCTGCTATGTTTATAACAGTTAATCATGTCCAACATTCCAAAACAAAACATATCAAAATTCAATATCATTTTCTCAAAGATAACTCTGAAAAAAGTTTAATCATTTTGGTTCAAACATCAACTGAAAAACAATTGGCTTATCTATTTACAAAAGCCTTCTTACAAGGTAGGTTTGAGTATTTCATCGAGTCAATTGGTCTCATAAATCATGTTTAATTACATGATTGAGTTTCTTTTAGTATTTGAATCATAAAAATAAAAAGCACACTCTCCTATACATAAATAATAACATTTCAAGAGAAACTGTCAAAGTTGACTGCCTGATTGTATATATTGTGTGTGTGTGTTAAAAAGTAAAAGAAAATACAAAAATAGAAAATAGTAAAGGCAAATAGAAAATTTTTAAAACAAAAATTACAAAAATAGAGTATTTTTGTTCATATATTATTTAGAAATGAATCTGTTTGTGCAATATGTGAGAAATGATAGTACATTAGTTTTGATCAGTTGCATATTTCACTCAGTAATAAAATCTGACATGATCAGATATGATGTGTAGATAAACTCATACAATTATACTGAAAAGTAAATTCTTGTGATTAAACTAAATCATCTATGCAGTATGTGTGTCCATCTTAGTACTAATGAGTCATATTAGCTTATCGGATTGGTTGCTTGTAAAGCTACAAACCTTATACCTAGTGGTGATATGAATAATCATGAGATCTGTTTAAAGCATTTGTTCACTTCTCTGTTATGAGTCATCATAGACCTGAAGTGCTGAGATATCCTCAGTTGTAAGTGATTACAAACCTGGATATTCTCCCGTAATGCTAAAAGATGCCAATGTGCGTAACCCATTCAAATGGATGGTTTAGAGATTATCAAATGGTTTATCCATAATAATACTCTTCTAAATTATAAACATGAGATCTGGTTATAAGTATATTGTAACATTCCGAGTGTTTGGGTCATATGGATTTCACATTTCATATATTGTCAAACGATTAAGTAATGAGTAAATTGTCTATTTAAAGTTTGAAGTTTTTAGATGAAATTTTTATGTTATAAGAGACCGTTTGAATATAATAATAATATATTATATCCGAACCTGCTCCGTTTTTTATGAAACTTAGGTTGACTCGTAGAGAAAAATAAGCTCATCATAGAAACATATTTGATATTTTATGAAACGTTATGCATTAAAAGTTATAAGAGAAAAACGAGTTAAGTAGCTGAATTAATTATAATAATATAATATTATAATAATATAATATGAAACTTTCATATTACAAATGACTTGAATTGAACTTTCAGGCGTATCAACATGCAATCCCACATCGACTAGATGAAAAAGGAAAGCCTTCAAAAACCATTATAAATAGAATCCTTAAGGTTGAATTTAAAACATAAGTTTCTTTGGGAACACTCTAATATAAAGAGAATCCCGAGTTCTTAATACCCCGTTGGGTGTTGTTAGTAGTCGTTTTTGGTGCTAGATTAGGAGCCAGTAGAGGAGACTCTACATCAAATTGCCGTAGATAGTTTTCAGGTACACCTTTGTTTAAAGTTATATTTAATTATTATTATAGTCGTTATTATTATTATTATCATTGTAGGTATTAGTATTAATATAGTTATTATTAATATTATTATGATTATCATCTTTATAGTTATTATTATTATTATAGTTGTTATTTTTATTGTTATAGTTAGTATTATTATTATTTGTTATTTTTAGTGTTATAGTTAGTATTATTATTATTTGTTATTTTTAGTGTTGTAGTTATTATTATTGTTATTATTATTATTATT
>BJCO01739323.1:0-10652 GCA_018326465.1 Flaveria floridana
GTTTGGGTTCGACAGGAGCAAGGGGTGAAAGTATAGCAGATAAAATCTGCTGTTAACACTCTTAACCGCCCTATTTATTCTACATGCCTATTTTTAGCCGACATACTCAATCGCACGATTGAACCATTCGCACGACTCAATCGTACGACTGAGCCCATACGCCCCTCATTCGTGCGATTGGGCTTCATTCGCACGTTTGGCATGCGACTGAACACTAATTTTCATTAAATAACTAAATATTAAACTTTTGGATGTTACACCTGATTCCTCTCAAGTTTGCGATTATCCATCCTATCGCAGCCCGATGCTTTACTAGTACCTCCATCAAAGCCTTCTCATGTTCCTCGGATAAGTTAGAGGAAATAATCACCGGAAGTGTGTTGTTGTCTCCAACAAACGCATACTTCAAGTGCTTAGGAAGCTCTTTCAATTCCAACTTAGGAGGTGACATTAATGATGGTTGTAGCTTGGTGTCGATATGCTCGGGTAAGCTTTCCACTTGATGGGTCTAAGTAGGTCTACCTTACCATGACTGCCGTCACCTCCAGCTCTTGCTCAACCTTCTCCAATTCACTGCTTAGTTCCACCTGATCCCTGTCATAATAAACACACGCCTCTGTGATGTTGTTCTTATTGACATGAAGACCACACCTGTCCATAGTGTCTACTACAGAGCATTCACTATGGACCAGAGGATTAGATGTATGGGAAAAAGAGTTTATTGACTGCCTTTGATCTCCAAAAGTCATATCAACTACCCCGGTTCTACAATTGATTAGTGAGTTGGAAGTGGCAAAAAATGGATGACCCAGTATAACTGTTTGTTGATCATTTGATTCTCCCGACACGTAATCAAGAACTAAGAAATCAACCAGGTAGTAAAAGTCATCCACCCTAACTATAACATCGAAGATCATTCCCCTAGGCAGTCGGGGTGTTCTGTCAGCTAACACCTCGGTGGTGTGAGCTTTATGCAACGGACCAAAATCGTATTGGTCATATAAACTACCTGGGAGAATGCTCACACTAGATCCTAGATCTAACAAAGCCTGTGATATGTGAAAATCACCCACCTGAATGGATATCACCGGCTCTCCTGGATCTGAAAGCTTGGGTGGAACAGGTTGTCCTGCTAGTATGACACTCACATTATTAGACACTCCAATTTTCTTGGGTATTTTAGCATTTCTCTTTTGAGTACACAGATCTTTTAAAAACTTTGCATACGCGAGCACTTGTTTAATTACCTCAAGCAATGGGATATTAACTTTTACTTGTTGAAAAACTTCCCACATCTCATCATGTTGTGGGCCCCTTTTACCCGATGGAACCTTTTTGCCTGGGTCAATTAATGCCCTAGGAAATGGGATGGTATTAGCCTCCACACCCTTTTCCTGGACACTAGTTGACTTTTGTCCCATCACCCGATCAATTTTATTTGAAAAAGTTACTTTCTTAGGTAATTTAGGTGTGACAAGTTCAATCTCACCATCGCTATCCTCATCCTCATTAACATCCTCCACCACACCTTCAATGAATTGTGATGGAGGCTCAACTTTATTATCATACACCTTACCTGAACGAAGAATACTTACCTGACTAACTGAAGGATGTCTGCTACTTGAGGATCCTGCATTAGATGAGCTGTGATTTGGGTTCTTTTGAGTATCACTAGGAAGTTTCCCTGGTGGTTTCTTCAAAATAGCAACTTCTTCAGCTAATTGTCCCACTTGCTTGGATAAAGGCTCAACACTCTTGTCTCTCACCTCATTGGATTTCCTCATCTCCTTCATAAACTCCAGAAGCTCCCTGTTTAATAGCTCTGCATTTCCTCCCAATCCACCATAGTCCTGATTATTCTGATAGTTCCGCTGACCACCCATGTTAAAGCTTCCCTGATTGAAATGACCACCCTGACCCATAGACCTGTTCTGATATTGCTGATGTGAATCACTTTGAAAGTTTGGGTTCAACTGGTTGTCTAGGTTACCATATCAGAGGTTTGGGTGATTCCTCAAACCGGGGTGATAGGTGTTATTATTGGTGGTGTTGTTGTATGGTCGCCTATCACCCTCTACATAATTCACCTCTTCCAACCCCTCATCAAACTCTGGACAATCTCTTGCAGTGTGTCCAGCTTCACCACATCCCTGACATATAGTGAAAGAGCTTGTAGCCTTTACTGTAGCCTTACCTGCTGACTGACCTAACCTGGAAGTCCTTCTATCCGAATCATCAACCACAATCCTTGATTTCCTCCGAGACTGAGCTTGTCTTTTTGAATGTATACTCATCCGTTCCAGTAACTCCCAATCATCATCCTCAGTATTAGTCATGAAGGTTCCTGTTGAATTCACATCTCTCACATCTTTAGAAGATAACCCATCATAAAAGGAAGAAATCAATTCCTATTGGGGAATGTCATGATGTGGACAGGTTCTCAATAACTCATTGAATCTTGTCAAAGCCTCATAAATGGCTCATCTTGTTGCTGACTGAAGGTACGAATGGCAGTCCTGGCTTCACTTGTCTTCTGTGGTGTGTAGTATTCCTCTAAGAACGCCTGCTGCACCTGTTGCATTTGCTCCCAAGTGTAAATGCTGGCAGCAGGTAGTGAATGGAACCATTTCTTCGCATTTCCTTTCAATGTAAACTGGAATAGAACTAACATCACTTCCTCGGGTGTAAAATCTTATGCCCTAATGGTATCACAAATGGCACTAAACTCATTCAGATGTAAGTAAGGTTCTTCCTTGGATAATCCATGAAACTCAGGAAGAATAGCCAGACTGTTGGATCTAATCTCAAATGACCTCCCTCTAACTTGTGGTCTGACTATGGGTGATGCATCTCCAGCTATGGTGGGGCGAAAATGGCTATCAACCCCTTGAACGATAGCTTGGTGAGGTTGAAGCCCGGGTTTCGATTCGCCCGAGGTAATTCTTGCCTTCGACCTTGACCTCGGCCCAAATTCTGCATTTGCTGCCTTGGCTGTTCATTCTGTCTATATCAGCCTAGATTGTTATTGGGTTCATTGTATTGCCTCTCATCTTCAGCATATTCCTCTTCATACCCATCACTTCGTCCATCTATGTCATCATCCCAAGTATGGATACTCAGCCTGTCAAATCTGTCCACTTCTTCCTCGAACCTGTTACCCCCCCCCCTTGATGTCTTAGATTCTGTCTTGGGGTCCATGTTGGTAGGGGTTCTGCCTTGGTTGAGGATAAGGATTTTGTCTTTGAGGTGGTAGGTTGTGGCCAATTGGGTTTTATGCTTGTGGCTGCAAATTTGGGAATGGTAATGGGTCATTTGGTTGGTTTGGTGGAGGTTGATCAAGTGGTGGATTTGGCTATTGGTCATTGGGTGGATTTTACAGGTGTATGATTGGTTCCTTGATGTACCTTACAGCTTCTAGACCAGACATTATGTTTGCAACTTGAATTTTTGCACAAGATTGTGCTCGGTTTCTTCTAGCCGTCTTTTCAACTTCAGGATCAAAAATTAACGGAGACTTGTTCCTTGCGTACTGGGTATGCATGCATGGAGCTGTCACCTGCACACACAAGCACACCTAGCGTAACAAAGAAGAGAGAGTAAATAAAACAAGCAAAACAAATAAAAACTTAAACTTGACACTTTGCGCACTAATTCCCCGGCAATGGTACCATTTTGATATTGGCTTGTCAGGCCTAATCAAAAACAATTTATAAGGTTCCAAACTCACCTAAGATAGCTAGGGTAAGTCGGGTCGATCCACAGGGAATATGTGGAAAGTGTAGTTTAAATCCAAAAGTTTGGGGCTTGATTATAAAAACTTAATTAGAATGACTAATTGCGAAAAGTAATGAACTTTATGAGTAATTGAATTGCAAACAATAATGTGAAAAGGTAATCCTCTCCGGATTCAGGTTTACAACTTTGATTTGTTTCGATAGTTAAAAACAGTTACATAGACATAACCGGGTTGATTTGATTAAAGACAATAGATTGAATGAGACCGTTGTTAAAGAACTACTCGAATCATATCCTACGGTTGTATTACCAAATCCCATCCAAAATTGACGTTTACAGATGAAAAGAAATCTAAAACAATCAATACCAGAACAATTAAATTGAAGGCAACACATGTATTTTAGAATATTTAAACAATAAATAATGTTACTCGGCTTAACTTGCCGTGTTCAAACGTTAACTCAACCAAAGACCATCAAGAACAAATCATAGTGTAAACCCTAATCACCCGGAGAAGATCACGGGTGGATTAGCCGGACATAGCAATGAAAAACAAATTAAAAACAAAGGTAAACATTGTATCTAACATTAAAGAATCAAACCGAATGATTAGAAATGCTTGAAAAGCCTTGAAATCGCCTCTGGGAGCCTTCGGGGAGCCTTGGGGACGAATCTCACACTTGGGGACGACTTAGAATGAAAGATATGTTCAAAACCCTAATTTTCGCGACTTATAAATGATTTCAGCACGTCCTGTGACGTAGGTCAGCTTTCTGCCATAAGTCAGGTCAGGGCCATTCTGTTTTGTCTTGAACTGTTGCACCGTAGGTCATGTTTCCGCCGTAGGTCATGGCCAATCAGCTTTGTCCGATTCTTGTTTTCTTCATAACTTCTTCGTTCGAACTCCGTTTTCCTCTTCGTTTGCGGCCACGTTCTCGTAATTAAATCCCCTTTCATCTCTTCTATCATGGTCTTCACTTATCATCCATATGCATTCTTAAAACCCTAATTTTGATTGCGTTTAACCTACAAAACATCAAATCCTCGTAGTTAACTTGTTCAACATAATTTCTTACACTTAACCACATTAAATGCATTAAAGTTAACCAATTAACCATGATAAACCTCATTCCAAACTCCGTACATCAATATGTTAACAATCATTTTCACATAAGTCTTTCCAATAACTCCATCCCAACCGTTGTACACATCAAATGAAAATATAACGTTGTTAGTCATTCTGTACTCCTGAAAAATCATACTTAAAATTATCAACATAATGTTGGTGAGAAACATAGGTTTAATAACCAAACAAAATATATTGATGTAACATAAATAAGATTATAACCAAACCTACTTATATGTCAGGTGATTTATAACTGTCATATATACAAATCATAAAAATCAGATAATATAGCATCACAACACTCATCCTGTTGGTACAGAAAATATTTTCCTAAATAGCGCTACCTATATTACCAGACGGTTTCACATCCGAATTAATGGTTGTAGCTTATGACAAAATAACAGTATCTCAAAAATTCTTATTTATTAGCATCAATCATAAAACATTATGTTTTTTCCCTCGAAAACTCATAAATGTAAAAATGAGGCTATAAATCTTACCTCAATTTCATCGTAACCCTATAAAATAATTATAATTACGTGTTAGAAATATATTTTATTTCTTTAAAATTTTCAGCACTTTAATTAACAATTCCAAAATAATAGTTACTACTATCTATAAATTACCAAAATTTAATAGAAGTAGCATATTAAATTAAAGATTAATATATAAAATTTCTAATTAATAACTAATTACAGATAATTTTCTAGAATTTATAAAAAATTTATATAAAATAGCAGAAATAGCTACTATTTTTTAATATTACTAAAATTTACCAAAATAATTACCCTGAAATATACTTTATCCCATAAAATTTATGGTTTTTAACTCCCAATAAAAAAACTAGTAAAGCTTTTCCAAATTTTACGAAATTAAGAAAAAATAGTTAACTATCTCCAAAATATATGAAATTTATACATATTGTTCTATCCTGAATATCATAGTTTATGTGTATTTTTAATAATTTAATTCACCGTTTACCTATTTATTTCTATTTTTCTATTACAGATCATATAAAAATATAAATTTCAGTCATATAAAATAATTTAATCACGAAATTTATTCTGAAATTTCTATAAAATACATGGGTCATTATATAGTTTTTCCAGATTTTTACCAGGTTCAGATCTTCCATTTAATAATTATCTTACTTTTTCTTAATTTAATTATATTAATTAATTTACTTAACATTATTACACCAAAATTCACAAATTAATTTTTTTGATGTTTCTAAACATGTTTCTTATTTTATTCCCATAATTACAGTCGTTTAAGCATTTAATCTAATTTTATCAAGAATACTAATATTTTAACTATTTTATTTGTAATCCTTTTTGTTTAAATCTTTGGTTTATACAACCTTCATGTTTTTAACTCTTAGATACATTTCTTACTGATTTTTTAGATGAACATCATATGTTTATAAGTATTCTTGATGATAAAAGTTGTGTATGTGTTTATTTAAACACATACAACTTTGTTATATTAATAACATATTTATGGTGATCTAACCTTGTTTTGATGAGAAGAAGGTGAAGGATGGTTGATGAAGATGAGATATTCAAGGTGCTTGATGATGTTAAAACCAAGAGATATCAAGAGGTGATGGTTTGGGTTGTATGAAAACCAAGTGTTGTTGATGATGAACTGAGAGATGAGGGTGGTGGTCGTGGTGTGTTGTGATTATGGAGACCGAGAGAGAAGGGATGGTGTTGCGGTTAAGAACTAACTGAGAGGGAGGGGTGGTGTTGTGGTTGCTTGCAGTCGTGATGAACAATAAATCGAGAGAGAGACTGAAAGATGATGATGGTGGCGGTTCGGTGGTTTATAGGTGTGATGGTAATGGTTGTGGTTGATGGCCACAAACCGAGAGGTGATGATGAAGGTGGGATTGCCATCATTAGTTCTAAGGCTTAGGGTGATGAGGTGTTCCTTATAGCTTTGATTATTATATCATTAGGATGAGAGGTGTAACGCCCCGAAATTTCTGAAGCAAGGCATTTAAATATTTAATAATAATGGGCTTTGTAAGGGTTAATTAATATAAATAAGGAGGAAAAATAGACAAAATCAACCCTAATGGGCTAAGTTTTGATGGGTTTAAGGGCCTTTAATCAACCATTAAAAATGCATGACTAGCCTCCATCCCCTCATTTACAATCCTAGCCTCCAAGCCTCTAGAGAGAGAAAATAGAGAGAGAAAGTAAAGAAAACTCAAGGATTTGGTGGGTTATTGTGAAAGGTATTGAAGATCTGCAAGTTGGAGCTTCAAACCATAAGAAATGAGCAATAAATCAAGGTAAGAATCATCCTCTAAATACCTCTGTAGAACAGATCCGGATTTCTAGGGGTTTGGGTTTAAAAGTTTTAAAAAATCACATAAATGTCACATTTTTACGTATGAAAACATGTAAAAAGGTTAGATATAGTTTCATGAATGATAAACCAAGGATTTGGACGTAAAAAGTTAAGATATTGGGTTAAAAACGGGCTGGTTCGTCATTTTTGCACGTACAGCGAAACTGTGAGCCCGATCAGCGAAACTATGGACTCATCCAGCGAAACAAGAGAATTCCCAGCGAAACTATAGTTTCGTTAGTAATTTCGCTAGTGCCCTAGTTGACCAGTAAAACTTGCGAACCTAGGAAATTCCAACGAAAGTTGGGCGCACCTGGCAACGAAACTGTCGTGCGAAGCTGCTGGGCGAAACTGCCAGCGAGCCTACCAGCGAAACTGCCAGCAAAACTGCCAGCGAATCTTCCAGTGAAACTAGCAGCAAAATTGCATAGAAATGACCTATTTAAGTGTTGACTTATGTGCAGGCTGTGTAGTGTGAATCTAGCCTAGGAAGCTTAGTCGTGAAACTATATATTTTGACCAGGTGAGTTCTAGATCCTCTTATTTAAAAGTTTTTCCATGTTTTTAGGGCTATTATGCATAGTAAACCTAGGCTTTTCAAGGTAAAGATTTCAAGAGGTTTTAACAAGAAAATAAATTTTCCTATAACAAAATATGCTATATAAAGTCCTTAAAATAAATTTTCAAGCCCAGCCCCAGCCGGGGGCATTGCCCCTTGGACCCCACTAGGGGCTGCTGCCCCTAGAACCCCGTTATCAGGGGCTGCCGCCCCAGAACCCCCACTGTCCCACGAAGGGTCGGTTATACGATGTCATGTTCTTTTGTCTTTGTGATGATAGTTATGCTCCATGGTAAACTGTACTTGATATGTTGTATACTTAGTAAGTATAGTATTATATATTAAAGTGGAAGATAAAACTAATAAAAAATGGAACTAAAGATATGTTACCCAGGGCCCGTATGATGATGAAAAGACTTGCAAGCACTATGATGGACTTCACTTACATGGGTCTAATGTATGATGATGGAGTCGTATTCATGAGCAGGCCATGTGTTTGCAGTGTGGATCAACTGTCGGGGGTTAGCTACCGCGTTTATATGTACCGACAGGGATCGACATTCGTTGTTGATCAACAAGGGGCTCTTGTTGTGTGCAATCTCATTTAAGATGAAGTGCAAGATAATAAAAGAATGAAAGAGAGATAATGAACATGTCTAATGATGCGATACTCCACAAGAAATGTTATATGTTATGATGTATGCATGATCATTAAAAGGAAGAAAAGTATATATTTTATTATATTACTTAAAACTAGGACTCACTCAGCAAAGCTGACTTTTATGCATAATAGTTGGCAGGTAAGGGCTGATGCTGAGGATGGCACAGAGATGGAAGCTACTTGGCGTTCGATGAATGGCTTCCATGTTTATGAAGTCATTTCCTTTTGCTTGAAAAGTACAATGTTTTATTTTATTTTGGAGACAAATGTATGATTACTACATGACCTACAAGTTTTAAACGAATATTTATTTAATTTCGCTCCAATGTTTTGTTTATAAAGTGATTTTATGCTATGATTAACCAATTGTGAGGCTTCCCGGGAACGGAACCTTATAAGAGGTGTCAAGTTTTTAGGTTGGTTTGGTGTTAAGGGTGCTAGGTGGCGGGTTTCAGAGATGATGGGTGTCAAGGGTGTGGCTAGGTGGCGGTTTATGGTGTTAATGACTTTCTTAGTCACTAAGCTAAGCTTAACTAATGGTTAGGTGTTTAATCGGGTTTAGTAGTTTAGTAAACCGATATGAAAGTTAAGGTTATGTTTTAGTTAGTGTCTTAGTGTTTGAGATTTGTTTGGTTTTAGTTTTGATACAAAGTTTCTAAGTATAACTTTTTTTAGTAGAGTTTGATTAAGTTTTGATCTTAACTCCTTTCATGTAAATATGAGATACTTATCATTCAAGTAACTTAATCAAATAATCTTATATCTTGGTAACTAGACATGTAAGCTTTAATAATGACAAATGTTTGCATACATACACATTTAATCATTTATGCATGCATGCATGCATGTTTACGTAACATATACATGTATATACACATGCTTAAATATATATAAAACTTAAATAAAGTTACGTTAGATAATATATATATATATATAATATCTACTTGTAATAAACCTTAAATGTCAAGTTACCTAACCTGGAATTTAGGATCGTCACAAAATGGAATAATTAGATATTTTTTGGTCCAGTTGCATATTGTTAATTATTGATTTTTTCTAGTTTGGTTCAATTAAGGTTGAGTCACATATGAAAAATAAGACCAAATTTAATATTACACACATAAAATAAATTTGCCAATCATTTAGGGGAGGGGGTGTAACAATTAACATAGAGGCAACTAGTGGCATACGAATCTAGTAGCAAGCATCTTGCAAAAACTCAGTAGTTGAGGGCTTACAAGTTAAAATGACGATGATCAAATTGTTTATAATTGATATAATTGAACTAATCATCTTTTCAAACTGCTAATATTATAAATTGTTACTAAATTATGTATCAACGAAGACTGAGAAACGACTATCACATTCAAGGAAGGCAGTATGTGTAACATGCACGCGCAAATTACCAAATCCTTGCATAAGGAGGTAGTGACAATAAAGAGTCTGGTAATTAGAATGAGTGCAATCTAAATTCTTATCGAGGATCCTTTAGAGGGCAAGTCTAGTGCCAGTAGTTATGGTAGTTCCAGCTCCTATAACATATAACGTATATTTGAGTTGTTGCAATTAAAAAGCTCGTAGTTGGACTTTGGGTTGGGTTGGTCGGTCCCCCTTCAGGTGTGCACCCAAAGCATAAAGTTCACGGAATTATCGTTAAAGCATTACTACAGTGGCCTAACAAGAAAGTCCAAAGTTTGAAGATTCTCACGAAATATATTTATATGAACATGTTTATTAATTTTAAACTAGGTGTAATTCTACCGCGCTTCGCAGCGGGTATCAGGCTCGGAATATTTTCTTGTTGTGGCTGCAAACAATAGTTTACCACGCCAAAACAACAACCATGTCATTGTTTATCGTCACCACCTTTCACCATCAATTACATTCCAAAGTAAAAGACAGTTCCAAAAACAACACCATCAACCGTTAATCACAGAACATTAGTTCATCATTATAAGCATCGTCATCATAACCATGTGGTTTAAAAAACCAGATTTAGGGATCGAGGCTCAAATGGTTGTACCATTATCATCACAGCCTTAACAACAAAAGGAATGAAGGATCCATGCTCAGATCAAGGAAAGGCACCATCCACCGCCACACCACCGTCGACGCCCACCACCACCACCCATCACCACCACCCCCCCCTCACCCCACCACCCACCACCCACCGAACCGCCATCACCATCCTCATGGCCTCCACCGTGGCAGCA
>BJCO01739331.1:0-10556 GCA_018326465.1 Flaveria floridana
GGATATGCTACTTTGGCATGCAAAGGTAGGCCACTAATTCTGTCGTTAGTTTTGATACATTGGCAACTCTTTTGTCTTCTATATATATTCACAACTTACAAAACACATGATTATGTTACCAAACAGCAAGCCAAATATGGCAACTTCTCAATCCTTCAGATTTTAGACCACATCATAATATTTCTTTTCAATCATTGCTGAATTTTGATGTAAACTTATACTTCAATTTTAAAGTTATAATTACGACTGTTAGAAACTTACCTAACAAAGGTGTGTACATATAAATTTACGCATAAACAAATATTTTTATTTTTTTCACCTAATTTACTAACCAACTTAATCCACAACCAAGTATTTTTGCTTAAGAAGCCTAAGAAGGTTTTTTACTTTTTTAGCCCCTTCTAAAGCATGTCAAACGAACTAGTTCCAAATGAACTCATTACAACGACATTAGAACAAGCTCACCCAAAACTTTAAAGCTAAACATAAAACTAAATCTCGGAAGCTAAATCATAAAGCTAAATCGTAAAAACTAAATCCTGAATCCTAAATGCTAAATTAACCCTAAACCATAAAGCTAAATTAACCGTAACCTTGTACTGTAAATGCTAAACTTTAAACCGTAAAGCTAAACCCTAAGGATAAGCTCTAAAAATTAAGATGGTAGAGTTTGAAAAACGGGTTTTAACGCCGTTGTAATGATTTTAATCAGAGTTTATTTGAATTGGTTTAACAGTTTATATATAATAAGAAATTAATTGATATTACCCACGGTATAAAACATAAATGGTTTCAAGCAAATATAATTCCAAAACCTTTGCTTTATGAACCAATAAATAAATATTAGTATTTCTCAAACAATCCCACATTAACTTAAACTTTATTTCTGTTGTATTCTAGTTCTAGAAGAAAAACTGTTATATTAAATAGAACGCATGAAAGATCGTATAGTGTGTCTGTACATATAAAATATGATGCCACCAATGTGTTGTCATCCTCGTGCATATGCACGCGTAATTAGTTTAACTTGTATACGTGCCAAACTTAATTAACAACTGGTTGAACAAGATTTGATTACCATGCAATCAGATAAATTAATATATATAAAGGTTGAGCCGGGTAATTAATTGAAGGTAGAGTACGTGATGAAGCTCCCATTAAAATTAAAGTTTCAAGTTCCGTTTATTATGAGTTAATGTAAATTAGTTACCATGTAAAATCAAGAGCAGAGGTATAGTCTAAATGAGTGCATGAGTTAAGGCATATATTTTGGAAAAGCAAGGCTACAGGCCCTTTGATGGTTATAACTAAATGAAAACCTATACTATGCGTTTCATACATGTGTACGCATGTGTAAAACTAGTAAATCTTATAATTCAAACATGATTTTTTTTTAAAAGAAAACACAAGTATTGGAGTAAAAGAATGTCATAAACACAAACAAACATTTTCCACCAAAAACACATTCCTCAAAATCTTAGGCGTGACAAGCCAATTAAAGTGGGGTACATTATCATGATACATGTAGATGAACAATCACATTCACATTCACATTCACATTCACACCATCCCCAAAATTTTTACCATATCAAGATCATTTATCATATCCTCTCTCTACTCTTTTTTAATAATATCTTTTTACACAAGTAAACCCCACCTCACCACCCTATGCCATGCACATTGTTACCACTCATGCAAAATAATAATATCATCATCCACTTCTTCTTCATCACTTTCTACCATCATATTCTAAGATTCCGACGAGTTATAAACGTCTGAAACACCACCGCTCCGGCCGCCGGGACCTCATCAACACTCCAACTCCGGCATTTCATCCCCACCTGCTCCACCGCACCCTTGATCCTCATACACGTGTCACCACCAGCGCTTGTGGTGGCGACGGAAACAGTCGCCGGAGAGAACACCTTCACCGCCTTCTTCACCATCTCCGCCACATCGCCGCCCTCGTAAACCGACCCCACGCACTCGAAGCTCGCGTAGCTGAAACCCTCCTCCGGCGTCACGTGGATCGTCGAGTAACGATCACCATCGATCGCATTCATGGAGTACCCACATGGGTCGAAAGCGAAATCGCATATCGTCGCATTAGGGTTTATACGGTTGATGCCCGTAGCTTCCGTCATCTCTCTTCCGGCTGAATCACCGGTCTTCCCGTCGTTCGGTCGCCGGAAAAACTTCCGACTTAGGGTTCTGTCGAGACCCGTCATGCAGACCTCCACAGTGTACGGCATCTCGTCGGAATATTCCACAGCTCCGGCGGAGAACACATGCCATGAATGAGAAGTGAGCTTTGAGGGTATCACAGAAGCCTTTCTGTAACAAAGATTTGCAGGTATATTATCCTCCAAATACTCAACTTCTTGATGAAAACTAGTATGTGGGTGAGGTTGAGCTTGTGGGAAAATGAAGCTTCCACGAGTATAACGCAGAGAGACAATATTAAGATTTAGGGTTGTTGCATGATGAATGAATGGTTGAACTGATTTCAAGAGCTGTGTGGTGCCACATGTTTTGATGATGATCTTTGTAGGGTAAACGAAGAGTGATGATTCAGAGAGTACGTAAGAATCAAAGAGTTGGTTCCCAAGTGCAGAAACAACGGTGCATTGCACTTGATGGAGGATTTGTTCGAGTGATTTGAAGTCGAGTCGCCGGAGACCGATGCCGATGATGGGATCGTGGGTGGAGAATTGGAGCTCTAGGCGTTTTTCAAAGCCTTCAAAACCTGAAATAGCCATTGATCGAGTTGAAGATGGTGAAGAGAGGATATGTGATGGATCGGATGGTAGAAGAATGTAGTGGGGGTAGGAGAGTGTTATATAGGGGGTGTGGTTATGGAGAGAGAAAGGGTGGGTTTGGGAGAGAATAGCATGCGGGCTTTGCAACAAAGAGATATGATTGATAGTTTAATGAATGCAAGATTTGAGCTTGTGGAGTGCTAAACAAAGATAAAGTTGGCGTTTGCTTGATTGTGTCTTTTTAGTGGTTTGTTTGATGAATATACTCTACAAAGACATTTTGGAAGATTTGAAACAATAACTTTTGTTCTAAGATTGATAACTGATGTTATCAGTTTACCATTAGAATTTATCATTGGATACGATTGTCACTACAAGAAAAAACACCTTTTGCGGCGATAAATATCACCGCAAAAGGCAATAATCTCGTCGCAATATGTTTTTTGCGACGATATTTTCGTCATTATATATTTGCCGTAAATAACTGGTCGCAAAAGATTTATTGCGACCAATATTGCGACGAAACTATTGTTGGGCCCACCTTTTGTGACGATTTGTCACCGTAAAGTTTTTGACCTAAAACTTTTTTGCGGCGAATTATCGCTGCAAAAAACCAACTTTTTTTTAATATTTTGCTGCATTTGCAGCAATCCACCCAGGTATTCCTAGGTACCAAACCTGCTGTTCAAAGTCACTAGTACCATCATAACAATCAAACCAATCGTAATTACAAAAGATAATATAAAAAACTAACTATTGTCTAGAGTTAACAAGTCACACAAAGTTTGTTTCAAAATGTTTCAAAATATTAATAACAAACATCAAATCATAATCCTATGACGACCCACCTTCATCATCTTCATCATCACTATGTTGAAAATGACTACTTCTCTTCAAGGCGCTCTAGACTTGAGTTTGGATTTGACTCTGCATTTGTGCCATCATATTAGCCATCATCTGAGACTGCCATTGTTCTTGCTCACTTACTAGTCTCGCTGCTATCATCTCCTCAACCTCAGCCTGTGAGAATATCTGCTGATCCGGTTTATGAAGTGGAGGTGGGGGTTGTGAAGGCACGCTCGGTATTGGTCCGATGCCACGTTCCTACCCGGGCCGCTCCCCTAAGACCTGTCGCATGATCTGCTTCTTTGATAATTCAGGATGTTGTTGTTGAAGCGTCACCATTTGCTCCTATTTAGTTTACAAAAACAATAACCAATGTTATATATATGAGGATGTTATATATTACTTCATTTTTATAAGATTTAAGGTGTATACATTACTTACATAGTATGAAGCGGGTTCAGGTTGATAGAAATTACCGCTTGAGTGGGTATAAAAGCGGCGATATGCTAATATGGCACTACCAGGTTTATCAGAACCCTCTTCTCGCTGTAAACATAATAGATAGATGTATAATCATATAATAGTAACTTACAAACACATAAAACAATTTAAAAACACATTATATTAAAACAACTCACAAACATATAACGACACTACGCTAGAGATGTCCGGCTGTCATGTCCCTTAATCGTCTGCTTCCCTTTATTGGACTTGGTGATTTTAGACCGAGCCTTGACTTCAGGAGAAGTGTAATAATCCACATAACCTTTCCACTCAGATTCTTGCATGTCAGGTGGCACAACATCAGAAATATCAACCCTATCTTCCCTATCTTTTTTGCTAAAATGATTTTGCTTGAACCGGTATTTATGATCATTATACCAGTTTGCAGCATATTTCTCAATGCCTGCCTCAGACCATCATGGGAAGTCATATCAAAATACATTTGCAAATAATGAAAACAAATAACTTAGTCTATATGTATTTAAACACTGAATTGAATTATCTAAAACTTAACCTTTAAGTCATGCAAGATAGTCGTATTCAACTCTCCAAGTATCTTTCTCCAGCTCTTATAGTTTTGAGGAAATTTGTCAACAAGGGTGCCAACCAGTAAAGCAAAAGTCACATGATTGGCACCTACAGGTTTGTAGGTTTCATGCGTACCTTGCTCAATTGTGAGCAAATTTCCTTGAGGATTTCTCTTGTGCATACCCTGATATGTGGTATAAATTCACTATAAATAATGTTACTTGTGTTAATGATAATCAGGTAAAAGATAACTTACGAAAAGACAACATGAAATAAAAAGTACTTACTTCTTGTATTCTTCGATCTCGGAGCTGTTGTTAAGGACAAACCAATTTAGTTTTGCCCAAAGCACACCATCCATTTTTTATCAACCCCTGATAGGTGTGCATAGCGATTAGAAGACATAAAATTCACGTGTGGGAATTGGGGTGTAACACCCGAAAAATTCTGTTTGGAGTGTCATGCGACTAGGGCATCCATACGCATGGGAGTCATGCGATTGGAGTCCCATACGCATGGAAGTCGTACGACTGGAGCTCCATACGCATGGAAGTCGCACGACTGGAGCTCCATACGCATGGAAGTCGCACGACTGGAGTGTTCAATCGCATGGAGCTCAGGCGACTGGAGTGCCCATACGCCTGGAGCTCGGGCGACCGGACTGTAGTATTTAAGGGAGAGGGCAGCCTTTACCCTCTCCCCACACTCATATAAATCAGCCATAGAGAGAAAGAAGAGAGAAAAGGGAGAAGATGAGAAGAAAGCTTGGTTCAAGCGGGTTCGAGAGTGCGAAATCGACGTGTAGCGAGTTAAATCGAAGCTCTACTCGATGAGATCGTCTAGGTGAGTTCTAAGACCCCTCTTTTACATGTTTTTGAATGATTTTGGGGTTGGAACACATCTGAAACCCTATTTTTGGTTTTTAGGTGTTTAACCCATTTATGTATGTATGTGTATGTGTATGTTTCGTTTGGGGCTTGATTTCGGGCTTGGATAAGCTTGAATGAGGTCGTGGTAAGTTTCCCCAAGGATTAGAAGGGTTGATTTGAGCTCAAACAAGGTTTGGAAGGGTTTGGAGGTTGAAAGTCACGGCTGAAGTTCGGGATGAACTGCAGTTTGCGCCCAGTTAGGGCTAAATGACTGGAGGGCCAATCGCACGACTGAGGGACGATTGAAGCTCAATCGCGCGACTGAGATTCAATCGCACGACTGGGGGTCCAGTCGTATAACAGGTCATACGACTGAGAGCCTAGTCGCATAGGTGCTCAGTCGCAGAGGTGTTCATTCGCACAACTGAGAACTCAGTCGTATAGGTCCATTCGTATAGTGTCCAATCGCACGACATAGGTTCCATTCGCATGATTGGAGGTTCAGTCGCATGGGAGTTCATCCGCATTGGTCTAGTCACATGATGTTCAGTCGCATGGGGAGTCATGCGACTGAAGAGTGCCCAATCGCCCAAGTAGGGCTGTTGTGTATGAGGAGAGATATAGTTCAATTACTGGCCTTCGGGAAAAGAGCAAAGGTAAATAATGATGTGATTGCTCCCGTAGGTACTTGTGTGATAACTGTCGACGCTTAGAAGTTACGTTGGGCACGATGACGATCGTATTGCATGTATATGCATGATGTAGGTATGTTAAGTATGATGTAGCTCTATATAATGCTGATGACTAATGACTGGTAAATGTCGATGTTCCTTGTGTCAATGTATGTTATGCTTTTCCGTGGCTTTACGTGTTATGATTAATAACTGTAATGAAAGTATTATGTAACGTAAAGCGAAAGATAATGAAAGAGGAATGTAATGAATGAATGCATGCATTAACGTATGAATGAACGAACGTAAAGCTAGTGAGCGTATGTATGAGGTGAGCGACTCTGTGTCGCAACAGACTCGAATGAGATCTCTATCGCGTATCCCGGTACCGTGTCAGTCTTCGGACATGAGTCGGGGGTTTGTTAATCAGGCCCCGGCACAGTATCAGTCTTCAGACATGAGTCGGGGGTATTGTATGGGATGAGATAGTGAAGTGAGCAACTTTGTGTTGCAACAGAATCGGGTAGAGTTCAATCCAGGTGATTGACCCAAATGGGATCTTTGTCGCGTATCCCGGTGTTGTGTCAGTCTTCGGACATGAGTCGGGGGTTTGTTATACAGGCCCCGGCACAACATCAGCTTTCGAGCATGAGTCGGGGATATTGCATGAGAGAGGATCTAATTGGATGAGGAAAGGATCGCATGCTCTAGTACTGTGTCAGTCTTCGGACATGAGTCGGGGGCTTGTGTATAGGCCCCGACACAGTATTAGTCTTCGGACATGAGTCGGGAGTAGTGCGTGAGAATGAGATGAGATGAATGAGGAATGAATCGCGTGCTCTGGTACTGTGTCAGTCTTCGGACATGAGTCGGGGGTTTGTTTATAGGCCCCGGCACAGTATCAGTATTCGGACATGAGTCGGGGGTATTGCATGACTTGATAAATGAGAAAAGTAATGATTAAAGAAAGAAAGTATGAAACGAACGAAAGTTAACGAACGAAATGAAAGTTAAAGAACGAACGAATGAAGGTAATGAACGGAAGGAACATAGAGATAGCGTATGAAACGGGATCCTTGTCACTCGACCTCAGTAATCATGGTTGCGTGCCATGAAAAGGGTAAAGTTTGACAGGATCTAGATAGAAGTAAAAGATAAAGAATGAATGAATAAAAGAATGGATGATGAAGATAATAATGATGATATTATCTATGGGTACGTATGATGTGTGATCGTATGTATGTAAAGAAACGGTTTTAACGAAAGAAAAGTATGTTTTAATATAAAACTAGAACTCACTCAGCAACGCTGACTTTGATGTGTTTCCAGTTGGCAAGTATGTTGCTGAGGATGGCACGGGGCGATTACTTAGTTCCTTTGGGATGAAATCCATTGTTATAATGCTTTTGTAATGAAATGTAAAAAAAAATATGTAATGAATCGAGTTGTAAGAGCATTTTATTGAAATGAAAAGGATGTTTTTAATGTTTCCGCTGTAACGTTTTTATGAAGAACGATAAAGAATTATGTTTTTGAGTGCGATGAATGACCAGCTGTGAGGTGCCTGGGAACGGGGCCTTACAAGTTGGTATCAGAGCCAAAGTTTAAGTGAAATGGGTAAATTTTCAAAATAAACCTAAACTTAAACTGAGAATGGTACGAAAAGGGATGGGATGCCAATCTGAGTAGCTGCGTACCATCAGCTATTTTCTTAAAGTTAACTGGTATTATATGCGCATGTTATGTGTTTCTATGTTGCTGGTAGATTTAAATACTAATGGAGTCAGGACAGGTAATGCTCGGGGTACGAAGAGTAAAGTAAGTGGGTAATCACAACTGATCACTGTAATTAGGGACTTACTATACTTGACATAAACTGAGCTATTCCCTTGAATGACCATATTGGTGTTTGAATCTTTCAGTGTATGTTAGAGAATGACCGGTGGTAGATCATCGAAGGCTTCATGCGGTGGAGGGCGTGGTGGACATGGTGATGAACCGCGGGTCACCAGAGGAAGACCCAGAGTGGAGAAAGTGGTTCATGAAGGACCCGAGACCCCTCATCCAGAGGGAGGTGATGAGTGTGCTAACCTGAGAGCCTTGATGAGGGAGCTGGAAGAAGTGCATCAGGCCATGCAGACGATCTTACCGTCTGTGGTGACCGAAATGATAAAAGTTGTTAGAGATGAGGAGAGACAGGAAAGGGGTAGACCTTCGGGCAAAAGGAGACGGCCTGAGACTGAAACGGTTTTCTCCGATGATGAGGAAGAGGAAGAAGAGCCTGTGCAGGAGGTGGCACGAGGCTGTAACTATGGGGCGTTTCAACGATGCAAGCCCCCAACTTTTGATGGTAATGGCACTGCTGCTGCTGCTCATCGATGGGTGAGGGAAATGGAAGCTGTTCTAAATATCAGCGAGTGCCAGGAGGACCAAAAGGTAAAGTTTGCTGCCCACTCTTTCGTGGACTCAGCTTTGTGCTAGTACGACAACATAGTCCAAGTTGAGGGTAGCCGGGCTATCGGAAGGATGAGATGGTCAGATTTGAAAAGGCTTGTGATTGAGGAGTATTGTCCTCACCGCAAGATAGATAAGGTTGAAAGTGAGTTCCTGCAGTTGGAAGCGAGGACGATGACACATCAGCAGTACACCACCAAATTCAACGAGATGGCACGGCTGGTGCCGGATCAGGTGACACCTCTTTCGCGAAAAATCAAGAGGTATATTCAGGGCTTGCCGATGGACATCCATAGGCACATGATCGCGGCCCGACCAAGCAAATTCAGGTCGGCGGTAGAACTAGCGGGAAGGTTGTACGACGAGCGGGAGGCGATGGCGAGAACGGGTGAAGCGGAGGAGCGAGTCTATGTAAAGAAGGGAAAAGGAAGGCGAGATAGTGATGCTGGAATGGTGGCCGAAGGTAAGGTGATGAGGATCGATGATCGGGAGAGGATAACAAGAAAGGGTGAGGAATGCAAGAAGTGTGGTAGCGGTCACGAAGGGGAGTGCAAATGGGGACTGAACGTCTGTTTTCAGTGTGGGAAGGAAGGCCACAGGGCAAGGGAGTGCCGCATGGCTAAGTACTACAAATGCGGTGAGACTGGACATCTAAGCAGGGATTGTAAGAGGTCAAAGGCGGGAAGCTCCGGTGCGAGGAAGGAGAACAGAGGGTGAAGGCTACAACTTTTTCCATGGCCAAGAGGAGGGTAGAGCGGACTCCGACTGGACGACAGGTACGTTTCCGGTAATTTAATTTTGTGCACTTATGCCTTGAATACGATGCTAGTAGTAGTTCGTTCCTACTGCCTTCTATTGTGAGTTACATGTTAGGAGAAGGAACATTTACGAGCCCTTTGATGTAGAGATTACTATTAATGGATTCACTAGGTTACCTGATGCCCTAGAGGATTGCGTGATGCAATTGAGAAAGCTGTGTCACCCGTTGTCCGAGGAACAGTTTCAGCCTGTGATTGGTTCGTCGAACGGCAACGTACGCATAGTTTCGACGTTGCAGCAAACAAGTAGAATGGGAGGTTGTAAGGATTCCTAGAAGTCTGATGCAGCCAAAACACTCTTGTAACTATCTACTGATCATAACAACTGAAGCTAACAGCTGAAGACATCTACTGAAGTTAACAGCTGAAGACATCTACTGAAGTTAACAGCTGAAGACATCTACTGAAGGTAACAGCTGAAGACATCAATTGAAGGTAACAGCTGAACACAACAGCTGAAGACATCAGCTGAAGACAGCAGCTGAAGGTAACAGCTGAAGACATCAGCTGAAGACATCAGCTGAAGACATCAGCTGAAGACATCAGCTGAAGACAACAGCTGAAGGTAATAGCTGAAGACAACAGCTAAAGACATCAGCTGAAGATATCAACTGAAGATAAAGTCTGAAGACAAAGTCTGAAGACAGTTTTCAGTAGTTGTCAAAACAACTGAAGAAGTACTCTTCAGAGTTGTGATGATCCTTCTTCAGTAGTTATCACAACAGCTAAATAAGTATTCTTTAGTAGCTGTGATGATCCTTCTTCAGTAGTTATCACAATAGCTGAAAAAGTATTCTTCAGTAGTTCTGATGATCCTTCTTCAGTAGTTATCACAACAACTGAAGAAGTATTCCTCACTAGTTGTGACAGTTCTTCTTTCAGTAGTTATATGAAATGATCAAGTCTTCCTGCATGCTGCACAGAACATGAAGTAGTATTGCTACGAAAGTTTTACACCAATTCAGAAACATTTCAAGTGTAAAATCTTTCATAGCCAAGACCAATATCTTCAGAAGCCAGAAATGAAGTCTTTCTTAGCTTCAAGACAAAGTCTGCTGAAGCCAAGAAACCAAGACAGATTCTTCCGAAGACTTTTATCATACATGC
>BJCO01739352.1:0-13282 GCA_018326465.1 Flaveria floridana
CTGAAGCTCTCATCAACACGCCTAGATGATCTTCTCTGCTATGCAAAAGCATTGACCTGAAGCTCTCATCAATTAGTTGTAGATCTAGTCTGTGTCTTATGTGTATACCTTGCATATTTGTGTGTTTGCATCTGTACATTATAGTGTCTCATATGTATATTATGCTAGTCATTGTGGTTGCATTTAAGTAAATTCAGTGTAATGATCAGGCAAAATCAATGATTATGCTCAATAAACCTTGATGGCGAGACTAGTTCTTTATCGAATATCAGTGGGGACCAAGTTGCTAAGTTTCTAAGACAATTCAGAACATGATAAACAGTTGCAGATCATGAGTTGAAAAGAACAGGGCATGGGTTTAAGCGGACAAACATATCAGCAATCTTGCTAAGTCGTGACCCTCTGAAAAACTTCGAGAAAAAGATGATATTATATCCTTTTACTACTTATTTCTAACTTGATTTTTTTAATTATTTTTACTTATTTTTTTATTTTTATTCTTATTTAATTTTCATGAGTGTTGATATCGTAGGGCGGTAAAGTATTCAAAAGGCAATTTTTTTATTATTATTTTATTTTAATTTCATTTTTTTTGGTCATTTTGATGTATAAGTACTTCAAAATCATTTTATTTTAATTTTAAAATTTGTCTTTATGTCGGGCGAAATTAAGATTCGCCCGATCGAATCTATAAGTTCGCCGGTAAGCTCGACCAGTTGCGAGTCAAATGAATATGTTGATGTCACCGGGCGAATCTATAAGTGAATCTATTTCCTATAAAGCGCATAGTGAACGGGTAGTTCTGCACAGTCATGCTAGACTCACAGACCCGTATTCATATCGCGCATCTCAGATTGCTTTTTGTGAGTTGATTTTTGTTCGTGTTTTATGATATAAAGTGTTTTGGTAGGTGTCGCGAACCACGTTAAATGCTTTAGTCGGTGTATTCTTCCTCGCATTGTGAGATTTTGCAGATTCGCTTAGGTTAGGGTTCGGGAACCCTCATCCAGCAAATTTGCTATTCTTCAGGCGAAATTGAACGAAAGTTCACTTGAACCGAGCGAATCTATAGATTCACCCAGTGACTTTGCTGATCTTCAGGCGAATTTGAACGAAAGTTCACTTGAACCGAGCGAATCTATAGATTCACCCTAGCGAACTTACTGATCTTCAGGCGAATTTGAACGAAAATTCACTTGAGTCGAGCGAATCTATAGATTCACCCCAGGAAATTTGCTGATGTTCAGGCGAATTTGAATGAAAGTTCACTTGAACCGAGCGAATCTATAGATTCACCCCAGCAAACTTACTGATCTTCAGGCGAATTTGAATGAAAGTTCACTTGAGTCGAGCGAATCTATAGATTCAACCCAGCAAATTTATTTTTTTAATTTCTTCTATTTGTACATATTCTCATATATTTATTCTGTTGTATACTTACACTTTTCTAATTTCTTTTCAGTGATCATGGCTAATCTTAAGTTTGACGAAAAGAACAACACTATAGCTCTTCTAGACGAGGATAGTCCTAAAGCTGCTGCGTTCAGAGACTGCATTAAATGGCTGAAATAGTCTCCAATTCACTATGTGATCACTCATTCACCGTCTATCTACATCTTACACATTCAAGACTTTTGGAGGTCAGCCAAGCTGGATGTCAAAGCCAATCCAAATTGCATTCGAGCAAGAGTAGGAGGGAATGATATTGTTATTATTTAAGAAATTATAGCCAAAGTGCTAAGACTAGAAGGTGATCAGGGAGATGAAGTAGAGCTTTCAGACAATCAAGTCATGCAAGGTTTCAGAAGTATGGGGTATGAAGGACCATCCTTTGGTTCTAAGAAAGAGATAAAGAAGTCCATGTTATCTAAAGAATGGAGATACATAGCACACGTGTTCATCATGTGCTTAGATGACAAGAAGGGAGGATCAGATGGTCTTAATTTGAGATGGGCCAAAGCAATGGTAATATTTTGCAGAGGTCAGAAAGCCAATATTGACCGACTGATTTTTGAATGTATGTCCGATAACATCATGGCTGTTAAGAAGGAGAAGTGGCTATTGTATCCCAGATTCGTCCAAATGATGATTGATGATTTGATTCCTAACATCCCGAAGCATTGAGAAGTAAAGAAACTTGCCCTGATGAGCTCCAAGATTTTTGCAGATTGTGCTTCTACAAGACATGACTTCAGTGGGAAGATCACTCATTTATGGGAAAACGTGTACTCTGCAGAGAGGTAGGCATATATCAAAAAATTGATAGAAACAGAAGATAAGAGAGCTGAGGAGAACAGGGAAAGACAGGAGGAAGCAGTTAAAAAGAGAAAAAGGTATGCTAAAGAAAAGGAGTATAACTTTAAGGAGGAGATCGAGGAAGCTATGCAAGAAGTGAGAGCTCAGAAGGAGCGAAGAACAAAGAAAAGAGTTGAAGAAAGTAGCCACGTTGAAGCCTCAGAAAGGAGAACAAAACATAAGCATCAGGCATTCACGGAAAATCCACCAAGAAAAGATGCCAGATCTGAACTTGACCAAGATGTCATAAGAAATGTTAGTGCTTCGGTGGCCAAGGAACTGAGCATGATGAAAACTAAGCTGATAAACCAGGAGTTAAGGGAGAAAACAAAGGATGATATCATTGAAGGTTTAACGAAGATGGTGCTGGATCAACAAGAGCTGATTAAGATGTTATTCAAGGAAGTTAATGATCTGAAGGAAGCAACCGGCCTGCCAGATGTAAGAACTGAAGATGAACTCAATGACCTCACCGATACCTCGAGATATGCATTTCTAAAGGTAGGAGGATTTTCTTCAGCAGGAGAGGGCCCAAGCTCAGCAGCTGGTACTAGTGGTGCAGTTCATGTTGATGATGAAGACTTCAAGGTTGAGATAAATGTTGATAAGGAAGGTGATGCTGCAGGACCAAGTAAAAGGAAGGATAGAGATGAAGAAACTATTAATGCTAAAGGAAAACAGGGATAGGATGAAGTGGAGGTTGTTGATGCAGCCTTTATGGACTTGAGGGCTTGACATAGAAAAGGATTTAATAGGTGAGGAGGTAGTGGGGAAAAAACAAAGAGTTGAGAAAGAAAAAGAAAGTGAAATGAAGCTGGTGGATGAAGAGGAGGAACTTAAAGAACAGCTGGTTGATTACAGCTTGGAGCCTGAATTCTATGTAGTAGATGAGTGTCCTGTGACTTATATGGCTGAAACTGGGTCGTCTGAAACTAGAATAGTGGAGTTAGATCAAAATGACTGGTTTGTTAAAGAAAAGGAGGCTGAAGAAATAACTCCACTATTCCAGAACATCAGAAACCCAACTAGAAAAGACAGTGATAAAAAGATCTTCAGCTGGAAATATAATTCTGAGCTTAAGTTGTTTATGATTAAAAGAAGGGGAGGAGGAATTTCTTATGTGCATAAACAGAAAGCTTTTAAAACCCTACCAAGATAGGATTTGAGGAGATTGGCAGAGATCCCTTTACTTGGAGATGAACAGAGTGAAAGGGCCAAGCTGCTAGAGAAAGAAATACAAAAGGGTTTGTCTGATAACTTTAAAGCTTTTGGATATATGAAGATGGAGAGAAAAAGATCAAAGAAAGACATAGATTGGGTGACTGGGAAAGGGAAGATCGTTCTAAGACTAAAACCAGCAAAGACCGTTGATCGTATTAGGATACCTGATCCTCTTCCCCCAAGACTGCAAGCATTCGAGAAATGGTTCTATGATAACACACAGGGGAAGCAGTGATTAGAGTGAAAGGTGCCCCAGAAATCAAATTGTTTGATTCAATGGAAGTATTTTCATTTTGTGATGATGACTTAGTGATTCTTTGCGAGAATCACATAGAAGTTGGAGCTGGAGCTGAAACTGTGGAAGAAGCTAGCCTCTTTATGAGGGTAGCTAACAAGGTAAGGGGATTTAGAGCTGAAGTTCGGGAGCTGACTAGAAAAATCATTCAAGCGGACAAAACAAGAATGGATATGGATGATTTAAGCAAACAGTTGGATCAATCTATTACAAGAAGGTTTGAAAAACCTGTGGTAGATGATGTTAGTGGGTCAGGGGCTTGTTCTCAAGAGCAGACTGTCAAAGATTAGGAGGAGGTTATAGTTATAGATTTACCTGATACAGAAGTCAATGAAGCAGTGTTTGTTGAGCAATTTATTGTTGATAGTGAAACAGAGGCAGGATCGGCAGATGTGACTAATCCAGTGGCCGGGATTGAGCCAAGGGCAGGAGCATTCATTGAGAATTTCGCGGCCGAAGTTAATGTTGAAGATGGAGCTGACTTAGATACATTCATGAATGATGAAAGTGACGATGTTACAAATCTGCTTGCAGAGATCGAGTCAATATTTTGGAGCTGAATGAGAAGACTCCTCTAGGTGAGGTCCAACCTAGGGGGAGTATTGATGTTCTAGGTAGGTTAGACTCACCTAGATTAGATTAGCTTATTTTGTCTTATATGTAATAGGTCTAATGTTAGATGATTTACATATATGTAAGTAATGATTAGTTAGAATTTATCTTTGTTTCGCACTAACCCAGCGAAACTACGAGCGAATCTATAGATTCGCTCATAGTCAGCTGATAAAGGTCACCCGGCGAATCTGTTGTTCGCCGCCAGGTGAACTTGTAATTTAGGTTAGGGTAGTTTCGCTCTCCAGCGAAACTACCAGCGAATTTAGCTCTATTTATATATTTGCAATTCTTGTAACTTTGGGAACAAGTTTTGCAGAACCTTAATCGAAATACACCTTTTGCATTACTGTTTTGATAGCATTTTCTGGGCTAGAATTACATTGGTTACTTATCATTGAGCCTTTGTTTGTTTGTATTGTTTGAGTTTGGATCTTATGGCTTCATTTTGAAACTCTTTTATATAGTTTGCTTTATTAATTCATTTGTGCTGGGATATCACTGCAATTATAAATCATTAGCACTGAAATCGATCACCAATGGACCAACACCCCTTATTGGAAATAAGTTGATTGTGTTAACCAAAGATAAGATGGAAGCCCACAGCATGTTGAATTTATTTAGTTTTAAACTTGTTCACCAATGAAGTCTGACTGGGTGTGAGAATGATATTCTTTGTTGTTGTGAAACAACAAGGACCAAATATGATGATTGAGTCAGCGATTATATGACGGAATCATACAAACACAGAACATTGAATGCAAGAAATACTCAAAAATGCTTCTTTGTATTGATTAAGTTGAACAGTTACAATAAATGCTAGGGTTTGAGCAATATACAGTAACCGAACAACCTGTGGACAAAAGACAGATCTTCGGATTGTCAAAGGTTATTAGAAAGTATAGAGTCTAAAGTTTTAAGTTGCCTCACACACGAGGTTGTCTGTTTTATTTATAGGCTGACATGAAGCCTTGACAAAAAGACTAAAATACCCCTATACATAATCTAGTCTAAGTACAAAAGGTCTTCATCAGTATTTCTTTTGTTCATCCGTATTGACTAATGTGGATGAGTTGAACTCCATCAACATTTGTTTTTCTTCAACCGCATTAGTGTTTGGTCATCAGCATTGAGAAATGTGGATGAACAAACACTTAGTGCATTTGTTGCTGAACATCCGCATTAGTTAATGCGGAAGAGTAAATCCTTGGCAGCATTTGTTCGGCTGTCCGCATTTGTCAATGCGGAAGAACAAATACTTGTCAGTATTTGTTCTTTGGTCATCCGCATGTACAAATGCGGATAGCCGACACTTGTCTTCTTTGTTGATGCAGATTCTTCATCCGCATTGATTCATGGACTTAGGGAGTTCCAGCAGAACAACCATCATCCACTACTTGAATTGGCATGTATGATCCTTTCAGGGTCCAACAATACTACCCCTAAGGATTATACGGCCTATGAACTTCAAGGTTTTGTAGGACGAGGTTATGAAGATTCTGCTAGGTCTTGATCAGTAGGAGGAGATGAAACAGGAGCTGGGTCTGTGAATGAAGGATCCAGTATTGCTTTGATCATTTTAGAGAACTGTCTTGCATGAGCTAACTTCTCTCTGCTCAGAACATTGATGTTCATTTGGCTCATAGTTTGGATGGCTTCAATAGGTAGCTTCTTCAAAGAGATAGCCTCCCAGAATGACACAGTTGACATCCCATCTCTGTGAATCAGTAATGATCCATCTGCATCTACCTCCAACTTCACAATGTTTCCAAATTGAAAGGAGTCTTCTTCTTCCTCCTTTGCTCTCTCTTATGAAGTATTCTATCATAGGCCATCTTCAGGAGTTTTATGCATTTCAGAAAGAATTTCATATCAGCTTCTCCAAGCTTGTTGCTGATATCCCTGAAGTGCCTTGTGTAAATGTAGTGGATATAGGACTCATCAAGCAGTCTAACCTCAAATCCATGAAACAGTCTAATTTCAACCCCTTCCTTTCCTCCCTATCTTCTTTCAATCACCAACTCATAAGTCTTCTCATCATAGTAGACATTTGATATTGGGATGGAGGAATGTGTTCCAGCTACCATTTTTCTTTTCAAAGATTTAGTAGGCTTCACCTTGAGCTCAGGGAAGACCACTTCTTCAGCTGACTTGGTCTTTTTCTTTTCAAGTGGGTTAACAAAGGATCTATCTTTCCTTAAACAGATAGCCTTGAATGATTTGAAGTTGTCTGTCCTTTTGAACATCCTCAGAATGTCTTCAAACTCATAACCCCTGAACATAGCCTTATGATTGATCAATCTCAGATTGGCTAGTTATTTTAAGTCATGGATCTGCAGGGAGTTCACCAGAGCAGAGTACTCTGTGAAGAATTGGACTAACCCTGATATCCTCTTGACCATGATCATGTTCCAGTAAATATCATACTTCCAGGAAATTATCTTCAAATCAGTCTTAGCCTGAGGAGTAGACACACCTCTAATCATCTCTGCAGTGGTGAGTCCTTCATGAAGCTCTATCTGTGAAGGCTCAACAAACCACTCAGGATATCTATGGAGCATAGGTGCCAAAGAATCATGATCTCTATGGGTGAGCGGCATGCCTTGAGCTGAAACTCTTGATCTGGGCTATTTTCTTGTAATTTCTTCTTCCATCTTCTTTAGCCTATCCTTATTCTCATTAATCATTCTAAGGATGGCAGCCCTTAGAGAATTTGTCTTTATATTCCCTAATTTTCTTTTGGTAAATCCCTATTTAGAAAAATAGTCCTTCATTTCCTTATCAGTCATACTGTAAGGATCAGGTTACAGAGATTGAGAGGAAGATGTCTATTTGGCTTTAGAAGATAATTTCAGCACAGGAGCCTTAGGAGAGTGAGACCTTTCATACTCAGTCTCAAATATAGGGTCCAGCAGTTTGCTCAGCTTCACTTCTTCTACTATCATCCCCTCATATGTCATCCCAAAAACCTCATCAGGATCATAACCATGGTCAATCAAGAATATGGCCTTTTTCATTAGATCATCTAACTTGGCCTTCTCAACCACCTCATGAACCGATGGTTTCTCCTCTTCAGGGATTTCCTTAGCTATTGGTTCATCAACCACATAGCCACCCTCTATTTCTCCTTCTTCTAAATCAATGACCTCAGCCTTCTTTTTCAGTTGAGCTTTAGCTTTTTCGTGGTCTTCTAAAAATTCAGCAATTGCTACAAGGCTATGAGGGTCATCCTTTTGCTTGTTCTTGACCAGTTCTTCCTCTTCAACTGGCCTTTTTGCCTTGGCTTTTTCATCCAAGTACTTCCTCCTTATGGTGTAAGTTTGCACTATGGGATCAGAAGAGGATTCAACTTGTTCTGATTCTTTAGGCAGTGGTTCTGATTTAGCTTTTTCTTGCTCATCTACAGCAGTAGCAGCAGCAGATTCTCTTTGCTGCTATTCTTCATAAAGCTTTCTGATTAGCTCTTTTTGCTCATCAGATAGGGACACAGCAGGTACTATTTGTAAACTCAATTCCTTCTTAATTAGGATAGGAGATTGAGGGATAATCACTATTGGTTCAGTACCTCCTTTCTGATTGATTATGAAATACCAAAAGTCTATCATCAATGATATATTCTTCAGTAGTGAAGCAGTCAAGAGCAGAGATTATGTCACTGAATTCAGCCTCTTCAGTGTGAGTTTATGCTGGTCCACTTGAATACACCACCATTTCCATACTTGATTCATCTAGTTTAGTTTCACTAGTCTCTGCCTCCTTTTCAGGCTCAGTGAACTTTATCTTTTTGGCCTGTGGGGAGTCATGATCACTTTCCCCTGATAAATCTTGATCACTATCATCTTTGCCACTTTCCCTCTTTCTCTTCTTATCTTTACCATCATCTTGATCATCTTGGTCCTTTTCAGCTTCTTGTTTAATTCTGACCAACATCTCCAACTCAGACACTCTCTTGTTTAGAGATGCTACCTGAGCTTGCAGATCAATGATAGTGACAGCTTGTTCTTCAATTAGCACTTCTTGTTCTTCCATTGCAATAGTTTTGATGGTCAAAGTGTCTACGTGACCACTTACTTCATCCTTTGAGTACTGGAGAGCTTCTTTTAATTTCTTAATCTCTTCTTCCTTTTCTTTCTTCTCCTCCTCATACTTACTCTTTATTTCTTTTAGCTCTCTTTCTTTTTCATCCATCTCCAGAAGTCTATCTTGAATGATACCAGATCTTCTTTTTAGGTGATTTTCCATCTTTGATACTTTCTTCAGAAGCTCAGAGATCATTTCATCTTTTTCATCTGGTTTGTTAATCTCTGATTCAGCAAAGCTCTCAGAAGGAGCAGCCTCTGAAATCACTTGCCTTGCAGGCATAGGCATCTGATCATCCTTATCATCAGATGATGATTTGGATTCATCTGAGGAGCTGGAAGAGTCACCAAACTCAGCATAAGTAGTAGAGGGAGATGAAGGAATGGGAGATACGGGTGAGTGATTAATCGGTAAAATATGGGGAGAATGAATGGGTGAGACATGAGGGGAGTGTATCTATGATATATGTTGTGAGATGATTGGTTGTGATTGAGGAAATGGGATTGGTGATCTTTGTGGAGATGAGATTGGTGTAGGTACAAAGGGTGAGGCTATCTCAGCTGCATGAACAGAAGGTCTAGTGTGAAGATCACCACCTACATCAACTTATGGTGACACTAGCCTTTGTCCTTCTTCAGCCATGCTAGCTTGCTCCTCAACATTGTGTTGACTTGGAGCAGCTTGCTCTTCTTCTAGAACAGGCTCATTCACAGCAGCTGCCTGTCCTTGATCCTCAATATCCTCAGCTGGATTGATTTTTGAAGCATCCATGGTAGTAGAGGAAAGAAAGTACCACTATAAAAGTTCCTTGGATCTCTTTTCTTCAAGTAGTTATAGGACTTAGTAGTGTAGTGAGGAATGTCCATCACTGGTCCTACAGGTGCTAAGTCTGGAAATGCTTTATTGATCAAGCATTGAAGAAATCTATGATACATGAGGAACATGTGTCTTCTGCCCTCTTGGATGTTGGACACCAAACCATTAAACACATAGACTGACATGTTAAATGGTTGGTTTGTGCACAGAGCACATATAGCTGATGATGTGGATACAGGATTGTCATTCCAACCAATCTTCCTTTTAGATAGACAATGTTGGAAGATATGAATAAGGAATCTCCATTGTAGGTCTACCAACCCTTTCACTATTTGCTTCCCCTCATATCCACCTTCATAGCCAATGTTGGCAAAGAAAGTCATGATCTCTTCATCATCTAGCTCTAATGGAGTATGAGCATCATCCCTAAACTGTAGACACTGTCTCACAGTTTGCTCAGTAATCACCAGAGTATGATCCTCAGAGATTCTTCCTGTCAAAGTTCTCACACCATCTATGTATGCCACTTCAGCAGTTCCCAGAAAGATCAGATGAAGTTCTTATAGATAATAGGCCTAATAGTAATGGCATGTGCCACTTTAGTAGTTAGGATGAATCTGATCATATATCTTAAACCGTTAGCCTCAGGAGCTCAGGGTCAAGATAACCACTGACATTATAGAGCTTGCTCCGTGTAAGGTTTTCCATCAAATTCTGCACAAGATGCATATGTGTTAGATGTGAATCATTGTTTATTAATTACATTGATGAAATCAAGTTGATTATTTAATTTTGACCTTTTAGTGGTCAAAATTAAGCTATCAAAGGGTACTGTTACATATGAATTTTGACCTAATCTTGATTTAGCAATGTATGATTTTCTTATCATGCTGTATATGTTATTTTGATGTTTTTTTTCGATTCAACTTCATTTTTTATTTCAAACATAAGTTTTGAGGTCACATTTTCAGTTTTGAAGATCCCCTGTTTATTTGAAGGATAATTAGGGTTTCAAAAATCATTTGTTTGTGTCGATTTTCAAGATCCTATGTATCATTTATCTCGAAAATGTTCATCAATCCTTAGTTTGTAGATGTTTTGTGATTCTTTCAGTTCTAGGGTTCTGAATTTTGAAATGAGTTCATCGTCTGTATCTAAGAATCACCTTGTTTTCGATACTACGATGGTATAGAATCAAAATGTAGACACTATTAGTTTCGATGAACACTGAGTCTTTTGATGATGGTGATGAATCTTAACGATGTATGAAGAACAGTAGGAATGGTGTTTTTCGCTCGTCGCACTGTATAGTCTCTCAAATTTGAAAAATATTAAATGAACCATAGTGATATGTTTATATAGTCCTTTTAATGATCTTTTAAAATCTTACAAGTGTTAAAAACAAATGTGGTTGACTACTGTAGTGCATGCGAGTGGTGAAAAACAAATGCGATCGACTACTGTAGTAAATGCGGAAGACTAAAACAATCAGCATTTGTTTACTGTAGCAAATATGGAAGAGTAAATTTTGTCAGCATTTGTTTACTGTAGCAAATGCGGAAGGTTTAAGTTTAGACTTTCTAACACTGTAGCAAATACGGATGCTTTAAGTTTACATACGTCTTTACACTGTAGCAAATGCGGATGTTTTACTCAGTCAGCATTTGTACATTGTAGTTAATGCTGAAGAACAATTGTCTTCCAGAATTTACTTCAACAAATGCGGAAGAACAACTGAGTTGTCCGCATTTCTTGAACTTTATACATAATGACAGAAGAGTGTGAACACACTTCTAAAATTCAAATATAAAAAGTTCAAGTATAGAATTTCAGCCATATTAAAGAAATGCGGCTGGGAAAACAAATGCGGAAGAACAAATTTCTATCCGCATTGGTTTTCATACTTGAAAAATGTTAATATTTGTGGTGAGACTAATGCGGTAGAGTTATACTTTCACTTGTGTTTTTCTTCTCCAAACTATTACCCGTATTGGTTACTTGCTTGGGTTACCTTCACCCGCATTAACCAATGCACTTACCTGCATTAAGTTTTGAGATTGTCAACACTTAATGTTTCTGTTATGTATGTTTTTGGTTGATCTTGCTTTGATGCTTGAACTTTATGAAGATGAGTCTTTGCTTATTTGTTATGAAGTTTCGTCTATTTCTTGAGTTGTCAATTCTTGCTCGGATTGACTTGTTTATCAGAGATGAAACAAGTTTCCTAGTGTTGACTGATCTTGGACTTTTGTGCTTCAAAATGTTTGCAAGAAGTTGAGATAATGTGATATAACTTCTGCACCAACACAGTTAGATTTTCTAATTTTTAAACTGTTTTTGATTGATTTTTGAAAACATCTGTACATTGATAATCAAAATTTTAATTACTCCCCCAAAAGTTTATATCTATATGAGATAAAAACTTTAAAGAGCTGAAAATTTTGAAAAGAAAATTTTTGTGATTTTTGTACAAGAAGTTGAGATATACTTTTCTTTATGATCATATCAATCTTAACTTACACAAGTGCAAGCAATTGTTAGTAAAACAGACATGTTCATGAACATATTGATTGATGGTATGTTTATCCTCTTAAACTCATACTGGTTAATATTTTGATGCAAATGATCTTATCATGTTTTGAGTTAATTGGGTATTCAACATGTACCTCACACTCAAAAGCATGTTAAGGTTAACCATCTGCATGCACTGTATGGTAGAACTTTTAACATCTTACTTGACCAGGTTACTTAAAATGTGAAATCTCATGTTACTTGATCCTCATTGGGATTTTTTTATTTTTGATTCTTTTATCAATTTTGATCCACATTGGGATTCTTTTCACTTCACTTTGGAAGGTGATCTCTTAGGATTCTTTTATTTCATTCATTTTTAATGATTTTTATTCTGTTTGTTTCATCCAAGTTGGATGTGTTCCTTATTGGGAATCTTGATGGATCATGACATCAGTACTATGTGCTTTTTTCTCTAGGTCTTTGCTTAGCAAAACAGAAGAGAAACTGATGTTAGTAAAAGAGATGCATATGATATCATTACCTGGTAGGTTTAGGTTGCTACACATACATTTGGATAAGCTAATACTTACATACACTATGAGATGAGAGCTTCACAGTTGAATATAAGCTTTAGTTTATCACTGCATGTATCTTCTCTTCCAACTTGAGCCTACCCGCATATCAGATAAGTCATGTCAGTCATTCAAGATTTATAAGTAAGCACAGTGAATGATATAACGACTGTAATTATATCATTTCCCAAGGTATAAGCCATACACTTCTTCTTTTTATTTTTTTTTGTATTTTTTTGAATATTTGAATGTTTTTTTATTTTAAATTTTACTCAAAGTTAATCATGCCAATTGATTGAACTAAGAATTCAAATCTGGTTGGATCAAATGCCTTAGTGAATAAATCAGCCAATTGATTATCAGTGTAAACCTGTATCAATTTGATTAACCCTATTTCTGCACAATCTCTCAAAAAGTGATATCTAATTTCAATGTGTTTAGTTTTTGAGTGTTGAACTGGATTATTTGTTATGAACATAGTTGCTGTGTTGTCAATGTGAATTGGAGTATGCAAGAAGTTAAAACTATAATCAAGCATCTGGTTTTGAATCCAGAGAACTTGAGAATAACATGCTGATGCTGCTATATACTCAGCTTCAGCTGTTGAAATAGATACATTTGTCTGTTTCTTGCACTGCCAGGAGACCAGTCTGGGACCAAGAAACTGACAACCGCCAGAAGTGGATTTTCTGTTGAAATTGCATCCCCCATAATCACTATCAGTGTATGCATAGAGATTGAAATCTCCTTCCTTTGGATACCATAATCCAAGAGTAGGCTTGCCCTTAAGATATCTGAATATCCTCTTGACTGCATTCACATGGGATTCCTTGGGATCTACTTGATATCTAGCACACACACAAACACCAAACATAAT
>BJCO01739367.1:0-13620 GCA_018326465.1 Flaveria floridana
CCACAACCTCTAATGGTATTATTGCAGAGGATCCATATTAACTCATTATCTATTTCCTTCAATCACACACCTTAGAGCATCGATATCTCCTTCATTGTAGCTCTGATTTGGACACGGTTTGATTTATTGTGATCCTCTCACACAGAAGAATGCAAACTCACTAATAAATATTTATTTTATTAACATATGTAAATAATTATTAATGTCCAAAACAATTGAAAAATTATTTTTCACTTAAATATCCAGTAGAAGCTACGTTTGATCATATGTTTTTAAACACCATACTACAACGCCATAGCAATGCCCATTTATTCCTCATATCACCCGTATTTGATCCCTGGCTTACAAAAGTTACGTATTTTGTAGTTAGGATTCGGGATAATATGAATAGTCCTTGAAAAGATGCGTTTTCTATTTCAAACCAAAAAGTAAACCAAGTGTCCTCTATGTGAGCTAATTGTAGTCATTTTATGTAACGTTTCATTAAGTTTATCACCTATTATCCTTATTTGCTAGTTATCAGTTAAAGGATTTCTAGCCGCTTGATCAACGTCTTCATGTTTTTTTTCATCTTTTTATTGTTCACTATTTGAAACACCCGTATATTATAAGTAGTGGTAAAAAGAAGAATAAAAGTAGGAAGTGTCATTTAACCCAAGTTGAGGGGTTAAATATATCAAAAGTACAAAATTTAATATTATTTTGTACAAAAGCAACATGGCCACCCATGCCATGTTACATTTCACCTTTTTTCAATCGGATCTTAGAGAGAGAAAGAGCAGAGAGTTCAGGACTAGAAAGAAGAAGAAGAAGAAGAAGAAGAAGAAGAAGAAGTTCGAAGGTAAGTGTTTTGATGATAATTTGCTCGGTTCTTTGAGGTTTTCCACCTTAGAAACCGATTTCAAAGTGTTGTTTGTGTTTTGGAGATGTGTTGTGCTTGTTTTAGGAGTTTGAACTCTTGTGGACACAAGTTTGGAAGAAGATATACTTGTGAGTTGCGAAGGAGAGTTCTAGACCCCGTATTTCTACATGTTTAATAAATTCTTGGGGCTGAATATGTATGTAAACTATTTTTACAAATGTTCTATAAGTAACCGTATGTATCCATGCATGTATGATGATGTTTAAGAATGTTTTATGTTATGTTCATGCTTAAAATGGTATGAGTAAGCTTAGACTAAGAAAATATGAGGTTTCGGACTGGAAACAACATAGAAATACGTTCAACAGGTTGTTCATGTGCCTAAATAAGGCCCAGCTACCTAGTATTGCCTTAGAATTTTCTAAGTCGGGTCATGCACCCAAATAGAGCCCATGCACCCAAACAGTACCCCATGCGTCCAAGAAATGCCTTAGAATTTCTAAGTGATAGTCCATATCTCTAAACAGTAGACCATGCGTCTAATACTTAGTCTCATATCTCTAAGTGTATCCCATACGCCCAAATAGTGCCCATACGCCTGAAATGGCTCAGGCGCCTAAGTGTTTTGAAATGCCCAAATAAGCCCATACGCCTGCATAGTTGCAATGCGCCTAAACAGGCCTAATGCGCCTGCATAGTGCCCATGCGCCTAGAACACTTAGACTATTTTCTGAAATTTTAAAAAAAATAGAATCATTAAGGTTTGACCCAAGTTTGACTTTAGGGTTTTTAATTGTTATTATATTGCATTATTATAAGTTGTTCTTATGTACATAATAACTATTATTGTGTGACTTTATGTGGTATGCTTATGATCATAAATAAAAGTATAATCATTAATAAAGTGAAAGATTAATGATAAAGAGAAGTGGAATGTAATTAAAATAATGAAAGTCTTGCAAGCTTATAGGAGGTGCACGACCATGTTGTCGTTAGCTCAACTGTGATGTGGGTTAGCTACCCCGAAGGATGCACACAGGGTCAATGATTAAGATTGGCAGGACCCTTGTGGCATACCCTAGGTGACTGGGTCAGCTTCGTACATATAGTTTGTGGTCTATTTATAGACCACAATTCCAGCACCAGTTTCGTGCATAGTGTTCGGGGTATTGCACATTGGTCCATATAGACAGTGAAAGATAACGTTAAAAGTACAAAATGAAAAAAGGCGTGCAGTAAAGAAAGAAAGAAAGAAAGTAATACCTTGATGTCTAGTTGACGTGTGCTCACATACAAAAGTAAGGGAAATATTTTATCGAAAGATTATTTTCATATATAGATATTAAACAAGGTATTTTAATACTTTCAATACTAGAACTCACTCAGCAACGCTGACTTTTATACATTTTCAGTTGGCAGGTAAATATTGCTAAGGATGGCACGAAGGTGAAGCTATTCGGCGGGAAAAGTCTGACATCCATTCTTATGTTAAGATGTTGTTGTTTTGTAATGCAATTAAACAATCTTTTGTAGTTTAAACCCCGTTGTATTGTTTAACAGCAATATATATTAATAATAGAGAATGGCTTTTGCTAACGTAATTCTGCTGTTTATCTTATGAAATGTATATTAATATGTATCTATGATGCAATGAATGACCAACTGTGAGGCGTCCGGGAATGGGGCCTTACAAGTTGGTATCAGAGCTATAGTTTAAGTGAATTGGGTAAATTATTTTCAAAAACCTAAACTGAAAATGGGACGAATAGAGGGATGTCAGCCCAAGTAGCTACGTGTCATCAGGTATTTCTTTCCTTAATGTTAATCAGTATTATGTGCGTGTGCTATTTGACTTATGTGTTCTTAGTAGGTTTAGATACTGATGTAGTCAGGATAGGAAATGCTTGGGGTGTGAAGAGTAAAGTAAGTGGCTAATCACAACTGACCACTGTAATTAGGGACTTACCATACTTGACATAAACTGAGCCATTACCTTGAATGACCGTGTTAGTGTTTGAGTCTTATAGCGTTTAGGGAATGGCTGGACGAAAATCTTCTAAGACTTCTAGAGGCAGAGGTCGTCCACGTGTGACTAGGAGTAGTGCTAAGGCTCCTGAGACGACTCATGAGAACCCTGAGGTTCATGGCCGAAGTGAGGAGAATGAGAATGCTAGCCTGAATGCCTCAGCTAGGGAGGCGATTGCTAATGAAGTACACCAGGTCATGCAGACAGTCTTGCCGTCTATAGTGACCGAAGTCATCAGAGCTGTGAGGAATGAGGAGAGGAAGGAGAAGGAAGATAGGAAGGTGTCAACGGGCAAGGGAAGAAAGGGGGAGGAAGAACAACCGGAGCCTGAGACCGTGTTTTCCGATGAAGAGAATGATGATTTGGTGGGGGTGACGACCAAGGGGTGCAGTTATGGGGCATTCCAGAGGTGTAAACCCCCGACTTTTGATGGTAATCATAATGCTGCTGATGTATACCACTGGGTGAGGGAGATGGATCCAGTGCTAGAGATTAGTGAGTGTCACAAAGACCAGAAGGTGAAGTTCGCTACTTACTCTTTTACTGACTCAGCGCTGTGTTGGTGGGACAACATTGTCCAAGCTGAGTGTGTCCGGGCCATCGGGAAGATGCGATGGAAGGAGTTGAAGAAATTGGTGATCGAGGAATTCTGTCCTCGCAGGGAACTTGACAAGATCGAGAGGGAGTTCCGGCAACTTGAGGCGGGAACCATGACCTACCAGCAGTACACCACCAAATTCAACAAAATGGCAAGTCTGGTAACGGATCAGGTGACGCTGGTGACGAGGAAGATCAAGAGGTAATCCAGCGATTTTCGGCTGATATTCGTAGGCATTTGATCGCTGCTCAGCCTGGTACCTTTCGATCCGTTGTAGATTTAGCGGGCAGGTTGCATGATAAACGGGAGGACACGGTGGTGGAGGTGAAGAAGACAAGTGGTGGTGATAAGAACTGGAACGTGAAGAGGTTGGATGTGGTGGTTTCGCTCTAAGCAACAAGAAGGTGAAGGTGGATGATCGTAGGGTGTCATCAAGCCCGGGACTGAAGAAGTGCGGTAAATGTGGAAGGGAGCATACTGGTGAGTGTAGGTTAGGGCTGAATGTATGCTTTAGGTGTGGCAAGCCCGGCTACAATGCTAGAGACTGTTGGGTGCTGAAGTGTTATAACTTTGGTGAGGAGGGCCACTTGAGCAAGGACTGCAAGAAGCCGAGGGCGGAGAGCTCTAGGGCGAAGTAGAGGCCAGAGGAAGGAGGACAAAGGGCAAGTGCTAGAGCTTACATCATGACCCGGGAAGAAGCCAGAGTGGATCCCGATGTTGTGTCAGGTATGTTTCTAGTAAAACAAACTTGTGCCTCTGTATTATTTGATTCTGGTGCTAGTAGGAGTTTTGTTTCTACTACTTTTTGTGCTAAGTTGTCTGCTAGTAGTGGAATTGTTAGTGAGCCATTTGATGTAGAAACTGCTATTGTTAAGTCCACTAGAATTACTGATATGATCAAGGACTGTACCATAGAACTAGAAGGCCATAGGTTTTCTGCCAATTTACATGTGATGCCCCTAGACGGTTTCAATGTAGTGCTAGGAATGGATTGGTTGGCAACCTATGAAGCAAACATCGTGTGTCCCAAGAAGATGATTCGATTAACTATGTCCGATGGCATTTCGATGAGGGTTTATGGTGATCACGACGCTATGATTCCGAAGGTGATTTCGATGGCGGTGGCAGGGAAGTACATGCAACGTGGATGCAACGCCTACCTAGCCTACATAAAAGATGTGGATGTGTCGGTACCGCAATTGCCCGATGTACCATTGGTGCGTGATTTCCCGGATGTATTCCTAGAGGAACTATCAGAAGTGCCACCAAATCACAAAATTGAGTTCCAAATCGATTTGATACCCGGTGCTCAACCTGTTGCCAAAGCACCATATTGATTAGCTCCGACTGGGATGAAGGAACTCATGGAACAATTGCAGGAGTTAATGGATAAGGGATTCATCCAACCGAGTATCTCTCCATGGGGTGCTCCGGTCTTGTTCGTGAAAAAGAAGGACAGTAGGACGGTAGTATGCGGATGTGCATCGACTATCGAGAGCTAAACAAGTTGACGGTGAAGAATCGGTATGCATTACCGAGGATTGATGACTTGTTTGATCAGCTCCAAGGTGCCAGTTGGTTCTCGAGGATAGATCTTAGATCTGGCTACCATCAATTAAAGGTCAAGGAACAAGACATTCCTAAGACAGCTTTTCGTACGCGTTATGGACACTACGAGTTTCTCGTTATGTCTTTTGGTTTAACTAACACGCCAGCTGCCTTTATGGACTTGATGAACCGAGTGTGTCGGCCGATGTTAGATAAATCAGTGATTGTGTTTATAGATGATATCCTGATTTATTCTAAGAGTGAGGAAGAACATGCCGGCCATATATGTAAGGTATTGGAGACACTTAGGAGAGAGAAGTTGTACACTAAATTCTGTAAGTGTGCTTTTTGGTTGCGCGAGGTCCAGTTTTTAGGTCATGTTGTTAATGCTAAATAAATCATGATGGTCCCGACAAAGGTTGAGGCGGTGATGCAATAGAAGTCTTTAAAGATGCCATCCGAGATTCGTAGTTTCTTGGGTTTGGCGGGCTACTATAGAAGGTTCATTCAAGACTTTTCCAAGATAGCCTCACCATTGACTAAATTGACTCGCAAGGATGTGAAATTTTTTTGGGGTCGAGAACAGGAGGATGCTTTCGAGAAGTTAAAGGCGAGATTAACTCAAGTCCTGTCTTGACGTTACCTGAAGGGAGTGAAGACTTAGTGGTATACTCGGATGCTTCCTATTCTGCACTAGGTTGCGTGTTGATGCAACGTGGAAGAGTAATTGCCTATGCATCCCGACAGCTAAAAACCCACGAGGTAAACTACCCTACACACGATTTGGAGTTAGCGGCGGTAGTTTTCACGTTGAAGATTTGGAGGCACTACTTATACGGGACGAAGTGCATCATCTTCACCGACCATAAGAGCTTGAAGTACTTTGAGTAAAAGGATCTCAACATGAGGCAAATGAGATGGTTAGAGCTCATCAAAGCTTATGACTGTGAGATCCACTACCATCCGGGCGAGGCCAACATGGTGGCCGATGCCCTGAGCCGAAAAGAGAGACCCGAGCCGATAAGGGTGAAGGCGTATTAGTTAGTAATGACCTCGGACGTGATGACCCAAGTGAAAGAATTTCAAGATAATGCATTGAAAGAAGATCGCCTCAATTCTGAACGAATGAGAGGTCTAGTCACAGAACTGGGAGAAAACCCCCGAGGGGTTAGAACCCACTTTGGACGAATGTGGATCCCTTGTTATGGGGGTCTGCGAGGGCAACTCATCGATGAAGCTCACAAGACTCGATACTCCATTCATCCTGGTGCCACCAAGATGTATCAAGACATGAAGAAGGACTACTAGTGGCCGGGTTTGAAACGTGACATGGTATAGTATGTGAGTAAGTGCCTTACTTGCTTGCAAGTGAAGGCAGATCATAAGAAGCCTTATGGGAAGATCCAACCGTTCGATATACTCGGGTGGAAGTGGGAGCACATCACCATGGACTTCATTACAAAGTTACCCCGGATGGCGAGGGGGTACGATGCCATCCGGGTGATTATTGATCGTCTAACCAAGAGTGCTCGCTTGCTACCGATCCGCGAGACGTATTCATCCAAAGGAATGGTGGATCTGTTCATCAAGGTGATTGTAACTTGTCATGGTGTACCGGTGTCTATCGTGTCGGATCGTGACACCCGATTCACATTAAAGTTTTGGAAGAGATTCCATGATGCGATGGGGATGAGGATACACATTAGCACGACTTATCATCGTCAGACAGATGGTCAGTCTGAAAGGACGATTCAGACGCTCTCTCCGAGCATGTGTGATCGATTTTGGAGGAAGTTAGATGATCACTTAACAACAATAGTTATCATGCTAGTATTGGCATTCCACCATACGAGATGCTATACGGTAGAAGATGCAGGACGCCCATATTTGGGGAGACATTGGGCAGAAGGAGTTAGGAGGTGTCGAGGTGATCGAGGCTACGACTGAGAAGTTGGAAAAGATCGAAGCCTTTATGAAGGCGGCGAAAGATAGACAGAAGTCGTATGATAACAAGAGGCGGAAACTGATTGAGTTCAACGTGGGTGATAGAGTCATGTTAAAGGTCTCACCTTGGAAGGGGATCATCCGATTCAGGAAATGAGGTAAGCTAAGCCCAAGATACGTAGGACCTTTCCGGATCGTCGCACGAGTAGGAGAGGTGGCCTATCGACTTGATATGCCAGATGAGTTAAGTGGAATTCATCCCACATTCCATGTATCTCATCTAAGGAAATCCTTAGCTGATGAAGACATGGTTGTACCACTGGAAGATATCGAGGTGGATGAACGGCTCAATTATATGGAGCAACCAGTGGCGATTATTGATGTTAAAGAGAAAAGCTTAAGGAATAAAGTGGTTCCTCTGGTGCGTGTACAGTGGAAGCACAGGAAAGGATCAGAGTCTAAGTGGGAGACTGAAGAAGAGATCAGGCAGTGTTACCCATATCTGTTTGAGGAATAACGGGTTTCGGGGGCGAAACCTATAGAAGGGGGGTGGACTTGTAACACCCGGATATTATAAGAAGTGGTAAAAAGAAGAATAAAAGTGGAAAGTGTCATTTAACCCAAGTTGAGGGTTAAATGTGTCAAAAATACAAAATTTAACATTATTTTGTACAAAAGCAACATGGCCACCCATGCCATGTTACTTTTCACCTTTTTGCAATCGAATCTTAGAGAGAGAAAGAGCAGAGAGTTCGGGACAAGAAAGAAGTAGAAGAAGAAGAAGTTCGAAGGTAAGTGTTTTGATGATAAATGTTAGGTTCTTTGAGGTTTTCCACCTTAGAAACCGATTTCTAAGTGTTGTTTTTGTTTTGGTGATGTGTTTTACTTGTTTTAGGAGTTTTAAACCTTGTGCACACAAGTTTGGAAGAAGATATACTTGTGAGTTGCAAAGGTGAGTTCTAGACCCCGTATTTCTACATGTTTTATAAATTCTTGGGGCTGAAAATATATTTCACAAATGTTTTATAAGTAACCGTATGTATCCATGCATGTATGATGATGTTTAAGAATGTTTTATGTTATGTTCATGCTTAAAATGGTATGAGTAAGCTTAACTAAGAAACTATGATGTTTGGAACTAGAAACAACATAGAAATACGTTCAACAGGTTGTTAATGCGCCTAAATAAGGCCCAACCGCCTAGTATTGCCTTAGAAAAGTTTCTAAGTGGGGTCATGCACCCAAATAGGGGTCATGCACCCAAATAAGGCCCATGCACCCAAACAGTACCCCATGCGTCCAAGAAATGCCTTAGAATTTCTAAGTGATAGTCCATACGTCTGAATAGTAGACCATGCGTCTAAGACTTAGTCTCAGACGACTAAGTGTATCCCATATGCCCAAATAGTGCCCATTGGCCTGAAATGGCTCAGGCGCCTAAGTGTTGAAACACCCAAATAAGCCAATGCGCCTGCATAGTTGCAATACGCCTAAACAGGCCTCATGCGTCTGCATAGTGCCCATGCACCTAGAACACTTAGACTAGTTTCTGAAATTTTAATAAAAATAGAATCATTAAGGTTTGACCCAAGTTTGACTTTAGGGTTTTTAATTGTTATTATATTGCATTTTTATAAGTTGTTCTGATGTCCATAATAACTATTATTATGTGACTTTATGTGGTATGTTTATGATCATAAATGAAAGTATAATCATTAATAAAGTGAAAGATTAATGATAAAGAGAATTGAAATGTAATTAAAATAATGAAAGCCTTGTAAGTTTATAGGAGGTGCACGCACGACCATGTTGTCGTTAGCTCAACTGTGATGCGGGTTAGCTACCCCGAAGGATACAGGCAGGGTCAATCATTGAGATTTGCAGGACCCTTGTGGCATACCCCAGGTGACTGGGTCAGCTTTGTGCATATAGTTGATGGTCTATTTATAGACCACAGCCCTAACACCAGTTTTGTGCACAGTGTTCGGGGTATTGGACATTGGTCCATATAGACAGCGAAAGATAAAGTTAAAAGGATGAAATGAACAAAGGCATATAGTAAAGAAAGAAAGAGAGAAAGTAATACCTTGATGTATAGTTGACGTGTGCTCACATATAAAAGTAAGGAAAATATTTTATTGAAAGATTATTTTCATATATAGATATTAAACAAGGTATTTTAATACTTTCAAAACTAGAACTCACTCAGCAACACTGACTTTTATACATTTTCAGTTGGCAGGAAAATAGCTGAGGATGGCACGAATGTGAAGCTATTCAGCGGAAAAATACTGACATCCAATCTTGTGTTAAGATGTTGTTGTTTTGTAATGCAAATAAACATTCTTTTGTAGTTTAAACCTCGTTGTATTGCTTAACAACAGTATATATTAATAATAGAGAATGGCTTTTGCAATTAAACAATCTTTTGTAGTTTAAGATTACCTCGTAGGTTGTTCAACACAAATTTTGAGTAATTATATCTGAGTCTTTTCACCAACCCATGAACTAGGTATCCCAGATCGTATGGGATTGGATCCCAACCCTCTGATTTGTTGGATAAGCTGTGATGGACTATCCTATCTGATTTGTAGCAAGAACTTCCAGTTGTAGGAAAAGTTGAACTTGTAAACTACAGACTTGCTTACATCTCATCATCCATATCCCATGTGGATGTAAGTGTCCTCCAAATCAATCTTGGGGAACTCAGTAGGGGCTCCTTCATCATGGAGTTCCAGATGCTCCCTGATGGTGGTCTTACTAATGATAATCTTTTGTCCGTAAATTCTTGATTTGATAATCCGTTCATCATTGAGCATGTCAATTCGACTATTGGCCCAGAATTCGGCCATGCGGTTTGAGTAGATGGTGGGATTAACAGTAAGAGCAGTGAAGTACGCAGATTACGTTAGAAATTGGACGATGGGTGCAAAGTCATCATCCTTTGAAGAGTCAAGGATGGAGACATGGTTGTGTTGGGGATTTAAAGCCATTATGGTGAAAGTACTGTTGGATTGTACGAATTTGATAGTGAGTGAAGAAGATAGTGGAAATTTAGGGCTTTTATAGTGGTAAAGATTTCAAGGAAAGAGAGTCGGAAGTATTTAAATAGTGGGTAAAAGGCCAACCGGATAAGGTGAAAGGACAGTTTAGGTTCCGATTTGACAGAGGCGGTAAGAAAAACCATTTAAAATATTTCGACAATCATGAATAAAATCTTACTTTTTGCAGAGTGGGGCCCAAAGATTTTCATTACACGGTAAAGTGGTTCTTCTGGGAGTAAAATTTCTTCTGAGAGTAAACACTTGTGTTTGTCAATATTATCTTCTGAAGCCACTATTACTTTCGAATAAACTATGTCTTAAAGACAAACTTTGTTTCCGAGAATAAAGTGTTCTTTGAAAAAAATAAGTTAGTAACCTTCAGAAGGAAATTTGATCCATAATCAAATGGTCTTTCGAGGCTAAAACTTTTCAGAAGAGAATATTTGTGCAGAGGAATTTGCCTTCGAAAGATAGATAAAGATCTCTTCTGAGGGTAAATTTCTCTTTGGAAGAATTCATACTTAGAAATTTTGGAGGAAGAACCTTTTGTAACAAGGCTTAAATTGTATAAAGACAACATAGAAAAAATATAGTTTCAAAATATTTTCAAAAGAGATTGACTAGTCAATGTTAATCATCCTAATTGTCGTAATTAAATATTTAAATCTTTGTTCATCAAAGGCTTTGGTGAAAAAATCAGCATATTGTTCATTGAATCAACTTTGACTAGTTTGATTAAGTTTTTGTCATTAATATCTTGAATGAAATGATACCCGATGTCAATATGCTTTGTCTTAGAGTGCTTGACTGGATTTTCTATAATAGAAATTGCATTCTTGTTGTCTATATGGATAGTTGTCTCCATGAAGTTGAAACCATAGTCTAACATCTGATTCTAAATCCATAGCAGTTGAGCACAGTAGCTTGTAGCTGCAATGTATTCAGCTTCAGCAGTTGATCTAGAGACGCATGGTTGCTTCTTGCATTGCCAGGAGATGATCCTTCCACTAATAAATTGACAACCTCCTGATATGGATTTCTTGTTACTTTTGCAGCCTCCATAATCACTATCAGTGTAATCAAAAAGGTTGAAATCCTTGTTCTTAGGATACCAAAGGCCTTGTTTGGGAGCTCCTTTGAGATATCTAAGAATTCTCTTGACACCAATAAGGTTAGACACCTTTGGAGTAGCCTGATATCTTGCACAGATGCAGGTTACAAACATGACACCAGGTCTACTTGAAGTGAGATTCATTAGAGATCCAATAATTGCCATGTACTGATGCTGATCAGTATCCTCCCCTTGGAATCAGGACGAAGATTGTAATTTCTTTGTATAGGTGTCTTGGCTGGCTTGCAATCTTTCATTTCAAATCTTTCTAAGATGTCCTTGACATAGTTAGATTGATTGATAAAGAACCCTTCTTCCATCTACTTCACTTGAATTCCAAGAAAGAAATCCATCTTTCCTATGGAACTTATTTCAAATTTCTTCCTCATGATGCTTTCAAAGTCATTAAACATTTAGTCATTTGAGGAACCAAATATGATGTCATCAACATAGACTTGTACAATCAACATGTCGTTCTCAGAGTTCTTTATGAACAATGTCTTGTCTATGGTACCTCTGATGTAGCCATTCTTCAGAGGAAACCAAGACAGTGTCTCATACCATAGCCTAGGTGCTTGGTGTAACCTATAAAGAGCTTTATCCAGTTTGCACACGTAGTTAGGGTGCTATGGGTCTTCGAATTCTGGTGGCTAGCATACATAGACTTCTCTATCGATATCACCATACAAAAATGCACATTTGACATCAAGTTGATAGACTGTGAAGTTCTTGGATTCTGCAAAAGCAAGGAAGATTCGCACAACCTCAAGTCTTGCAACAGGTACCAAGACATCAGTGTAATCTATTCCTTCCTCTTGTGTGTATCCTTGAACCATAAGTATGGCTTTGTTCTTGATGATCAAATCCCTATAGTCTCTTTTATTTCTAAAACACCCACTTGGTGCAAATAGGGAGTTGGCCAAGTGGCAATGGACATAGGTTCCATACCTTTTGTCTCTTGAATTGAAGCAACTCATCTTGCATTACTCAACCCAATTGTTGTCCTTAAGAGTTTCTTCAACCTTATTGTGTTCCATTTACGAGAGAAAGTATGATTACAAGCAGACATTATCATTCTAAGTCTGTCTTCTAGATATCACACCTTCTGAGACATCCCTAATGATGTTCTTAGTTGGATGAGTGTTGTGTATCCTGAGCCTAGGAATCATATCTAGTTGCATAGATAGATCAATGTTTGAAAAGTTATGCTCATGACTGTGAACATTAGTTCCAGCTTATGTCTCACACTGATTCAATGAGGACTCACTGAATGAATGTGTCGCATCATCAATGTTATTTTGCTGTGAAGAAGTATCAACGGTTGCCTGTTCCTCCAGATCATTGTCTTCATCAGCTTGTGAAGATCAAGTATAGGTTGGACTCACCTTAGTTAGTTTGTCTATTTTGGTTTATCTGCAATAGGTTTAATGTTTGTTTGTCTATGGTATGTAAATAGTAATTAGTTTTAGTTTTTGTAGATGTTTCACTAACCCAGCGAAACTACTAGCGAAACTATAGTTTCGCTGGTAGTCAGCTGACTACGGTCACCCGGCGAAACTGTGTTTCGCAGCGGGGTGAATCTATGCTGTTGGTCAAGACAGTTTCGCTACCCCGGGAAACTGTCAGCGAAACTATCCTTTGTATATATATGTAACTTTGTAATCATTTGTGGAAAGTTTTGCACAACCCTAATTGAGAATACACTTTTGCATTACTCATATTATTGTGTTTGTTTGGCTGGAATCATTCGTTTATCATCTTTGAGCCTTGTTGTTAGATTATTTTTTTGATTTCAAATGATTTTACATTGAAACTATTTCATAGATTATTGTTTGGGTTGTATTTTAGTGGGATTTGAGTATCATTTATCATCATTTGCACTGTGTCGATCATCAATGGACTAACAATATGGTATCAGAGCAATCAGTGCTCTTGATGTGGCTATTGATTGGGTTTTAAAAGGGTTTTTAAAAGAAATCATTATTTCATCAATTTTAGAGCATTAGAGTGTTGTTTTAGCTCGAAAACCTGTTCTAAAATACTGTGTTTGAGTACAGAAAGCTATTCCTGTAGGATTCTATGTGCCCAAGACACGTAGAATATTGATGCGGTTAATACGTTATGATCCAAGTCGGGTTATACCCAATAACAAGCTTAGCAAACACCAATTAATATTTAATTGATGGTATGATCATGCAATTAAATATTTACACCAATTTAGAAAATGGGTTTTCTAAATAAGTTGCATATGAGAGGGAACAACTTATTAGAATATTTTGTTCAATAATATTATTTGAAGTGTTATTTAAATAAGTTAGATAACAACAAATGATAATGAGAAATTATAACTTATAAGTTAAATGGTTAAGTGTATAACTTATATAACTTGTACATACAATTAAATGGTTAATTGTATGTCTAGTTACAAGACCAATTTTAATATGTGTGTGTGCTTTGTTTAAAGGGGGGAAACCCCTTTTGAATTGC